>ML282011.1:0-33661 GCA_005239495.1 Nicotiana undulata | reverse complement strand
GGGGGGGGGGGGGGGGAGGATTTGTCGCGTTTCCCTCGCCGGTTGCACTCTTGAGACCTGTTGTTGGCTTCACATCCGGCCTTGGCATTATTTGAGATCGAGTGTCCCGTGGAAGGGTGGTTTGCACTACCCGCTAGGTTCTCGAGTTCGAGTCCCGGTTTGTTTTAGTCCCGGACGCGCCAAGGTAACAATATCATAAGTTATACCACAAACGTACAGATGAAGAGCATTTTAACAGTAAGTTGTACGGCAAGTATCGTCTCATATAATAAGATTACTATATGCGGGGTGCTAATCTGGAAGCGAGAATACGGGTGCACTAGATGTGTAATAGTCACAGCTCCGCTGCTTGGGCTTACACACGCAACGTGCCAGAGTTGCTGTTGTGGCGCAATGTAGGTGTTGAGTATAAGTCAGCCGTAGTTCCGGTTTCGTGTGAGGATTTGTTCTTGGTTGATTTTGGTGGATCTAGAGGGAACTAAGGTTTTGGCTAGGAAATCCCTACAGACGGCGCCAAATTATTTTTCCAAAAAAGTGTTAAGCTTTTTCTTAAAACGGATAGTAAGTAAAAATGGAGGGTAAATCCTAACCAAAGATAATTATCTCTATATCGGGAGGCATTAGATAGGAAAAATTAAAAATAACGAAGTTTTCAAAGTAATCTGTATCATAAAAGATCTTAAATAAAGATGATGGGCTTGCATTCTCAATACAATCGTTTTATAGTACATGGTAAAAGAGGGAGAGAAAATACCCCATTAACAACCACTGATTACTTCTCTATTGACACCATGATGAAGATTACAGAGATGATGGAGTGTGGTTGTTCCCCCTCTCTTGAGTTGTCCAGAGCCTCCTCTTAAAGAGAGTTCTCGGAGAAGAAGGTCGCCAAAATCCCCCCCCCCCCCATATGTCCTTGTCTTAACCTGTATATATATACACTAGGTATTATCCCTTTCCCAACGGTGCTTAACCGGTATATTATAGTCTGCCGTGGACGCTTCGGGTCAACCTCCCTAAGCACCACAACACACGTTACGCCGTAAAGGCCGTCTAGTGATCCGACCTCGGCCATAGCTGTGACGCTCGTCGTTACGGCATCTTATGCGTACAATCATGGTTTAATTACTTTCTTGCCATTCCCTTCGAGGCCATTCTCGCGTGGTCAGATTTCGACCCATACATGTGTGTCATGCTATTTGGCTTCGAAGATTATTGAAGAGCTCAATTTGCCACAAATTGAATCTACAGAGATTTTTATTGATAACAAATCCGCACCAGCACTTGCCTAGAATCCAGTGTAACATGATTGAACCAAGCATATAGACAGAAGGTATCACTTCAACAGAGAATGCATTGCGAAGAAGGAGATAAAACTCAAATATGTGAAGTTTCATGATCAAGTTGCAGACATTTTTACAAAACCTCTTTGAAGATTTCAGAGATTGAGATCAAGACTTGGAATGAAAAAGAAAAATCAAAATTAAGGGGGAGATTTGTGGGATGAATCTAAATAAATAGACATAAAAAAGAAAAAGATAAGATGGAAACAAGTCGCAAACACAAGTTACATATGGATGTTTGAAGCAAGTTGGCAATTTGCAATGCAATTTGCAAAAGCCAAATCTGATTGGCTACTTTGGGAGGTGAGGTTATCTATAAATAACGGCCCTCACTTTCATTTCATGTACACCAAAACGAGAGAGAGAAGTATTAGCGCTCTGAGAGTAATCCACAGACTATATTATAGTCTGTGAGAAAATTAAGTGGGAGTAATATTATGGTGAGATATTTAAAATAAATAGTGTTATTTCTTTTGAGTCGTAGTAGTCTTTTGACACTACAAAGTTCTTATCCTAAAACTAGTCGTTATTACTCTGTCTACAATGAATGCTCGACCTCTACCTTGATCTTCGTTGACTGCTCGACCTTAATCTTCAATGATTCATCTACTCCACTTTTCATCTCTTAAGGGATCACTTCGACCTTGGGCGGGCATTTGTCGTAGTCATACCGGTGACACATGGTAGCCCATGAAAGCCCTTTTAATGCTGATACGCTTTAATCATACCAAAGATAATTTTTGTCCCATACAATTTTACGGAATTCATTAACAACTACTCTTAATTACGTTGGTTTCACTTTATGCTAGTGGTAGTTAATTAGAAAGTGAATAGCTAGGGTTTGCAAATGTTGTCAAAACAAATATGTACAAAGTTCAAATCTCATGCTAGTGCAGTTTCCTGAGAAAAACAAATTAAATTAATATTGAATTAGTACCAAAGATAATAGGAGGATTTGACTACTGAAAAGGGAAAGAAATAGGGAACATATTAAATCAAGGTACTATGCAAAAGTCAGGCGGATTTTAAGGAATACCATCGTGTGATATCCATTTTTCAATTGTAATTATGGGAAACGGAGCATTTGTTTACTTTTAAAAGTCTTTATAATCATATTTCGGTTAATCATCGTCAGTTGAACTTGGTTTAGCTTTCACATATAGTTTTTTTGTTGGAAAAAAAAAAAGGAAGTCAAGACCAACAGCCAATAGCTGTTATGTAATTATGTTTTGATTTGAAAAATTGAAGAGACAAGGCACAAGGGTTATAAAGATATTTAATCACATTCTCACGCAAGAATAATTAGATGTTGTTGAAGTGTGGGAGCCGTACTTTGGTGGTTAAGTTGGAGTTCGAGGTCTACAAAGTTGCATTATGTGAAGTAATCAAGTTTATCAATGATGTTAAAAGTAATTATACTAGGAATATTAATTATTAATTATAATTATCACACTTATTGCATATTCGACTAAAATCCACTCTGACATTAACTAGGATCTTAAAATGCATAATAACACATAAAGACTACAGAGTAAAATAAAGAAATGAGAGTAAAAAGAACATCTTTTCTTTTTTTGCTGAATCTGTTGGGTGAATGCTAATTGTAAAAACAGAAAATTATAGCACCATGAGATTTTACTTTTAAACGTTACGGACAACAAAATCTTTTCTTTGTTAATTTGATAATTTATTTTAAAAGATATCCAATCATATTTCTGATGTAAATGCCTCCATGTGTACATTATGGAGACTGATCTCGGTCCGATCGGCTAAGCCATCTCACTTGAAACAGTGAGACATAACCAACATCATATTTTCGATGCAAATACTACCATGTGCACATCATGGAGTCCGATCTCGGCCCGATCGGCTAAGCCATCTCACTTGAAACAGTGAGACATAACCAACATCATATTTTCGATGCAAATACTACCATGTGCACATCATGGAGTCCGATCTCGGCTCGATCGGCGAAGCCATCGCACTTGAAATAGTGAGACACAACCAACATCATATTTTCGATGCAAAAACCACCATGTGTACATCATGGAGTCCGATCTCGGCCCGATCGGCTAAGCCATCTCACTCTGGGACATAACCATATCAATTTAATTATGCGGTTCACATTTCTTTCCCATCATTTATCACACAGTCCTTGGCACTTGAACATTTTAACAATTTGAGTCACATTCCCCTCTTTTAACCGTTCAATAACATCATCCTTCATATTAACGAGGACCAACATATAATGAATTTGTACACATAAATAAGGGAGCATGACAGTCATAATTCACACTTTTCAAGTAGCATAGTGGCACGGTAAACAACTTAGAACAATTTGGGAACAGAAACTTTCAAACTTAACACATTGAGGCAATCAACTCTCTTAGAATCAAGCAAGGGACTCATACCAGATATTCGAGCACCAATGAGTTCATTCTATGAAGATTAGAGTTAGCCATACATACCTCAAAGAGCTTTTAGGCAAATTCCACATTCTAGAAGTTATCTTAAACAGTTGAGTCGAGGCTTGTGTCGTAATCCAGTTCATATATATATATATATATATATATATATATCCACACTCCATATCCCCCAGTTCTTTTAATTCATTTTGAAGTATCTTTATAGTCTATTATCAGCTAAACACACTCAATCAAGGTATTTAGTACACATATGGGCATCTAGGAGTAATAAACTCATCGAGTTTTCCTCACCCAAATGGGTATGCTAGTCTTCTTTTAAATTACGACTCAGAGTCATACCATTTTAATAATGAATCCATACATTAAACGTCTATATTTTTATATAAGTCTCATTCGAAACAATCAAGCTTTATGAGTTCATACGGGATGAATCGGAGGGTAGGAATTAGAAACTTTGAGCCGATTATACTTAAACTCATGGAAAACATTATGTAATTTCATTTCGAGAGATAAAGTTTAACCAACATACCTAGTTGAGCTTTCCCTAAGTTACTATAATGCACCAACATCTCTAGCAATAATAATCTATAATGAGAAAGCGAAAATCGATTAATAATTAGAAAGATTACCCATGGTGTAACTCTTTTAGGAATTTCATCAAACACCTATCATGTGAAGTAGACTACAAGGTCTAAAAATAGAAATTCCTTCTTCCCTCAACCAATTTTAACAGGATCTACCCAAATTAGTTCATTAATATCACATACTACAACTTAGTCCCACATGCATGGCCTATTTATAATTCCCACAACATATTTGAACCCTTAACCTCTTGCATGAAATCTTAGAAGTAGGACTTACCCGGATGGAGAACAATCTAGTAGTTATCTTCCTTGATTCTTGAAGACTTGAGCAAGATTTGGTGATTGGAAGACTAGGTTCCCTCTTTATCTCTCCTCTCTCTAGATTTAGTGTAAAATAGTCCCAAATGAAGCCCCAAAGCTTATTTATCAAAGTGGGTTCGGATATAAAAAATTTCAAAAATGACCCCCGAAGTCAATTATGTGGTGCAATTATGCTATAGCATAATCGAAATGTGGGCAGCATAATCATTATGAGATAGCATAATCGACAGCATAATCAACATGCGATAGCATACTATTTTTCCCAGCTCTGCTTCATTATGCGACGCAAATGTGGTCTGCATAGTCGTTTTGCGATCGCAAAATTGGTCGCAAATCCAGCCTTTGGTAATTTGATCATAACGTTGTGTAGGAATGTCCAAATGACGAACAATTTGAAGCGTTAAAAACTAGACTCGACGACCTTTCATTTGATGTGTTGTTAATCACATAAAACCTTAAAGATATTTAGATATGATCGTTCAAAATGTGGACTTGTGCGAATTCATTTGAAATTTTAGCCTATTATAAAAATTTCCAATTTGACTTAGACTTATGCCTTTCCTTGAACCCCACATTACTTATTATCTGACTTATACACTTATTTACCATATATAATTCATTTACATCATATTTATATCACATAAAATATTATAATTAGCCTACCTGGCACCCCGAAATCCTAAATTACTTAGCAAAATTTTTTGGGGCCTTACAAATAAGCCCCTCTTTGATATTTTTCTCTCACAAAGAGGCAATCAATCTCTATATGTTTTGTTCTCTCATGATAAACTGGATTAGCTGCAATTTGCATAGTTGCTTTGCTATCACAGTGCAACATCACTAGCTCTTTTACAGTCAATCTCAGCTCCTTCAGTAACCCTACTAGCCAAACTAACTCTGAGGTCACTACTGCCATGCTTCTATATTCTGCCTCAGCAAAACTCCTACTCACAGTTGGCTGCTTATTGGATTTCCATGAGATTAGTGACTCTCATAGCTTTATCACATATCCAGTTACAGACCTTCTTGTATTTGGACAAGCTGCCCAATCTACATCACAATAAGCTGTGACATCTTCTATTGATCCTTTATTCAACAGTAATCCCATTCCTGGTGATCCTTTAATGTATCTAACTACCCTCAATGCAGCATCCAAATGTGATTGCTTTGGATTCTGCATAAACTAGCTTAAAACTTTGACAACAAAACATATGTCTGGTCTTGTAATGGTGAGGTAGATAAGATTCCCTATTAGTTTCTGATAGCTTACAATGTCCTGCAACTCTTCATCTCCCTTCACTTCTGCATGTTTGTCATACTCAACAATTATCAATTTTAGATTCTGTTCTAATGGTGAGCTAGTTGGTTTTGCACCACTCAACCCCACTTCTGAGATTAGTTGAAGAGCATACTTTCTTTGATTAAGCACAACCCCCTTGTCTGAACTCATGAGCTCAATTCCCAAGAAGTATCTTAGCTCACCTAAGTCTTTCAACTTGAAATGCTTGTGTAGGATTGCCTTTGCTTCTTCCACCAATGTGTCGTTGCTGCCAGTAATCAATAGATCATCTACATATACAAGGATGATCACCAGGTCTGTATTTGTCTTCTTTGTAAACAGGGAATGATCATAGGCACTTTGCAAATATCCTTCACCTATCAGTGCATCAGTCAGCTTGATGTTCCACTGCCTTGATGCCTGTTTGAGCCCATAAAGAGACTTGAGTAGTCTGCAAACCTTAGACTCCCACCGCCTATGGAATCCCTGGGGAAAGTCCATGTACACCTTATCATACAAATCACCTTGTAAGAAGGCATTATTAACATCCATTTGAGATAAAATCCAGCCTTTAGATACCGCTAGATTTATCACAGTTCTGACTGTTACCATTTTGGCAACAGGTGAAAACATTTCATGATAGTCCAACCCCTCTTGTTTTATATATCCTTTTGCCACCAGTATGGCTTGAAACCTTTCCACTTCACCATTAGCTTTGTGTTTGATTTTATACACCCACTTTGAGCCAATAGTTTACTTTCCTGGAGGAAGATCCACTATCTCCCATGTTTTGTTTTCTTCTAGTGCTAAAATTTCTTTTTTCATTGCCTCTATCCACCTATCATCTTTTGATGCTTCCTGAAAACTTTTGGTTCCACCTGGGCTGAGAATGAACTTATATAACATTGGTAGTGCTCTAAAAGATGATCATATCTTACAGAGTCTGAAACTGAATAGAGACAGTCTCCTTCGGTTTACAAGTAGTCACATAATCTTTGAGCCACACTGTTTGTCTTGTTGTTCTTGTAGATTTTCTGGTCCCTGTAGGTTGTTGCACAATTGATGGCACTTGTCCAAGTATCTCCTCTTCATGTTCCTGTTGTTGTAAGGCACTTTGTTCATTCCTCTTATCTGAATTAGGTACCTCCACATCATTTGTTGTCTCATTCAGGGGCATATATGGTGCCACATAAGTGTCTGTCTCAGTATCTGTTATAGGTGTTGAAACACACCGATCCCTTGTGATTGTTGAACGATCAGTATCAGGAATGAATAAGTTCTCAGGCTGACAGGGTAAGGTCTTAAAAGGGAATATGTCTTCTCCGAAACTTACATCCATGCTCATAATAAACCTATTGGACTCCATGTCATACAACTTATATCCTTTCTGTAATTCAAAATAACCAATGAATACTGATTTCAAAGCCCTTGCTGCAAATTTATCCCTTTTTGGCAGTGTGCTAGCGTAACATAGACATCCAAACACTCTAAGATGATCTATCTTTGGTGTTTTCCCATATAGTTTTTCATATGGAGATTATCCATTCAACACTGCTGTAGGTAATTTATTGATTAAGTAAACTGCAGTTTTAACACAGTCTCCCCAAAATCTAGCAGGTATGTTACTTTGAAATTTTAATGATCTTGCCACCTCCAATATGTGTCTATGTTTCCTCTCTACTACTCCATTTTAATGTGGAGTATAGGGACAACTTCTTTGGTGTACTATTCCAAAAGATGCAAGTAACTCATTGCAGTTTTTATTGAAGAACTCTCTACCATTATCAGACCTTAACACTTTTATAGAAGCATTAAACTGATTCTTCACAAGGGAAAAGAAATCCTTCAGCATTACTATTACTTCACATTTATATTGTAACAAACATATCCAAGTATACCTACTATAGTCATCTACTATGGTTACAAAATACTGGTTCTTGTCATAAGTGGCAGTTTTGTATGGTCCCCAGACATCTACATGCACAAGTTGAAAAATGTGATCAGATTGATGACTATTAGTAGGAATTTTCAGTCTACTTTGCTTAGCCAATGGGCAAATCACACAATACATCTGCACATCTTCATTCATTTTATTCTTCAAATCTGGCAAACATTGCAAGGAACCTATGGAGGCATGCCCCATTCTTTGATGCCACAATTCTGCACTTAATACTTCCTTCTTGACTGATCCAGCTACTATTTCATCTTCTTCACTCCTAATTATGTATAGCCCTTCATCTTCTCTATCAATCCCGAGTACCCTGGCATTGTAAAGCCCCTGAAACACACAAAATCAGGGTAGAAGCAAGCTGAACAACATAAATCTCTAGTCAACTTGAATACTGAAATGAGATTGAATTTGAAGTCAGGCACATATAGAACATTCCTAATCTTCTCCCCTCCTAGTATTGTTGCATCACTTGTGTGTACTATTTCTGATCTGCCTCCTATGGGTATCTGAACTCCTCTACTATTTCCTTTACTGATTCTCTTAAATTTTTCTAGAACTTATTTACAAAAAGTGATATGGTGAGATGCTCCTGAATCTACTATCCAATCATATAATCTTGCCATAGATAGCAATGAATTTATACCTGTCATATTTGCTGAGTTTGATGTGTTGTTGGAACTTTCTTCCTTAGATAATTTTGTCAACAGGCTCACCAAGTGCTTGTACTAATCCTTAGTCATGTAATTTCCTTGTGGTTGATTGTTCATTGCTACTTCCTTCTCTCCATTAACATTATTAGCATAGGTTTTGTAGGAAACTGGTTCTTCTTCTTACTTTTGAAATTTGCAGGGTATCCAACTATTTTATAGCAATTCTCTTTCAAATGCCCTTTGTATCCACAGTGTTCACAAATCAGACCTAGTTTCTTCCCTTTCATGAACTGATTTCCTTTCCCTGCTAACATAGTCATTGGATCCCTATTTGTTTCAACTACTCCTAATTCCCTTTGACTTTCTTCTTATACTACAACAGCATAGGCTTGATTCACAGTAAGAACTGGCCTTTTTAGTAACACTGCACTCCTCACATGATTATAACTCTCATGCAACCTCATTAAAAACTGTAGAAGCCTTTGTCTCACTAGGTGATCTACGTATGGACGTGTTTCTTCACAGTCACATGAGGGTAAAGGTGCTAGTATATCCAATTCATTCCATAAGTCTTTCAACTTTGAGAAATAAGAAGTCACAGAATATGTACCTTGCTTCAGGGCCGCAATATCAACAGAAATTTGGTAAATTCTAGTCAAATGATCTTTGTCAAACCTTTCCTTGAACTCGTCCAAGATTTTTCTCGCACTTGAAGCTTACATGATGCTCGACACCAACTCTGCCGCTACAGTGCTACTAAGTCATGAGACGACTACTGCGTTACATCTCTCCCATTGCGCTACTAATTCACCTCTGTATGAAGTTTTTAGATAGGTTCCATCCATAAAACCTAATTTGTTCTTCACCGGGAGAGCCACTCTCATAGATCTACCCCACAGGGCATAATTTTTTGGCCCTGTGAGTTGGAGAGCTATCAAAGTTGTTCCCGGTGAATCTGAATCCTTTAGGTATAGTGGATGATTGTGAGGAAGCTGCCCAAGTTCATCATCCACCATTGTTTCACCTTTGCGAGCTCTGAACTCAATTGTTTTTCAGATTTTCACGGATAACAACTCTAAAATTGATCGATTGCTGCTCTGATACCATATTAACTTGCTCTAGATTGAGCAAATATCAACTAGATTCACACATGCAAGAACAATTCAGAAACGAGGCTTTGATTTCATAAAGAAGAAGAAGAGAGAAGAATGAGTTGAAGCTCTATTTTCTGTTAGCTACAATAATAACCGACTTAGTCTTTTATAAACTAAGTTGGTTATTATTCTTACTAACACCCCTAAGTCTCAATATTTGCACTTTAATCCTAATAACTAATTAACCACTAACTAGTTAATTTCACAATCATGTTACTCGTCAAAGCTTTGCTAGTCTAAAAAAACATTTAAATGTTCTTCAACTAGTACAACAAGAGACAAAGATCTTCAATAATTAAGATAAGTTGGCGACACAAAAATATTTATAATGCTGCAAAAATGTTGAGTACCATGCAACTTTTGACTACTGTATATAGGATTCAAGAATTAACGCCTATTAAATGAAGAATGCTTTTAGGTGAGATGAAACTAACAAATTGGTGAAAAGAATAAAGATAAAAAAACGTAATTTGCGAACAAAAGGGAAAAATAACAATAGTTAGTATCTATTTTTCTCACTATATTATATCTATTACTGTCCAAATTACCGAGTTGGTTTTCATTAAAGGTGGTGAAAAACTATCTATTAGAATGTTTTTGAATAGCTTAGAAGAAATGAAATTAAATTCTTGCTCCCACTATTTTAGTTGTTCTGAATTGCAATAATAAAGATTATAATTATCAATCGTAAGTGAAAGCTAACTTCGTATTTTTTTTCTAGTAAGACGCATTAAAACAACATAAAAAGAGAGATTTTGACAATATAATTAGTAGAATAAATGAGTAAATAATACAGTCAAATATTTTTATAACAACCGTATTTGTTTCGATATTTATGGCTGCTATAGTAAATCATATATATATTATAATGTAATATAAAGATCAATTCCGAAAAAATCATGACTTTTATAATAAATGACTATTATATATAGGGAAAATTTCACATTAGAACAACTGGGCTCCCTACTTTTTAATTTTATAGCCCATATTTCAATTTACAACCAACTAGCACAAAAATAATATGCTAAGATTGGATTAGATACCTCATCTAGCAAATGTTGATATCTTATTTATTATAAATAAATATCTTTTAAAAAAATTATATTCCATAGTGTAACGACTCGATCTGCCGTTACGTAGAACCTCCATTATAATTACTGTTATTGACTTGTTATAAGTTGGTTATACTGTTATTGATGTGTTAGAGTTGGTAGGCTTGAAATCAGAATGGTTGTGGTGAGAGTTTGGTCACTTAGTTTTTAAAGCCTTAAAGTTGTAAAAGTCAATCGAGAGTTGACTTATTGGTAAACGACCTCGGAATATAGATTTCATGCCTCGGATAGCTTTGTTAGGTGATTTGGGACTTAGGAGTGTGTTCAGAATATTTTTGTGGTGTAGCATTAGGCTTGAATTGGCGAAAGTTAGTTTTTAGTGATTTCCGGTCGGTGGTGGAAAATAGGCTATCGGGGTCGGAATGGAATTCCGATAGTTGAAACAGGTTCGTAATGTCATTTTGGATATGTCTGGAAAAATTCAGGTCAATCGGAGTTGTTTTGAATAGGTTCGGCATCGTTGGTGGGTCTTAGAAATTTCAAAGTTCTTAGGCTTGAATCCGAGGTGATTTTGGTGTTTTGATGTTATTTTTAGTGTTTTGAGAGGGAAACTAAGTTTGAATGATCATTCATGAGGTGTTGGAAAATTTGGTTGGGGTCCGGAGGGGCTCGGGATTGATTTCGGGTGGTTAACGCGCATTTTGGCTTTGGAAAAGACTGTTGTTTTCTAGTGTTAGCACAACAACAGGTTGTTCATCACGATNGGGGGGGGGGGCGGGGACCGGAAGGGGGGGGGGGGGGGGGGGGGGGGGGGGGGGGGGACACACTTGTTCTTCGCGAACGCGGTCAGCGGGCCGCGATCGCATAGGCCTGGGAAGTAAAGCATCAGGATCGCATAGGTGTAGACGCGATCGCGACCTTATGTCCGCGATCGCAGCGCATTAATAACTGGACAATATAAAAATAAACCCTCTGCGATCATTAATCATTTTTACACCATTTTTGAACAGGAAGAATCTTTTGCGGTGAATTGGAAGTGAGGAAATCAGTGTTCATCATAGAGGTAAGTATTTTGGACCTTAAAACTTGATTATAGGTGATTAGGGAACATAATCTCAGTGTTTAATTCATGAAAATCAGTAGAAAAAGGTGGGGTTAGGGCTTGAGATTATGAGATATTTAGGGGTCGATTTGAGGGGTCAAACGAGCTCCGATTTTAGCCTTCTTTATATGTACGGACTCGTGAGATGACGAAGAACATTTTGGTATAAAAGTATGAGTTCCAAGATGCGGTCCTGGGGGTTGGGTTTTAGCAAATTTCGGGATTTGTGCTTAAAATTGGTATTTTTCAATTAGAATTCATTCCTCAAGCATAATTTGATGATAAAAATCTGAACTTGTTAGATTTGGAGCACTCGGGAGTCGATTAGAGAGGCAAGCGTATTGCGGAATAGTTCCCGGACTAGTTTGAGGTAAGTAATGTCTTTAAATCCTGTCCTGAGGGTATGAAACCCCGGACTCTGCACCCTTTCACGCGTTTTGGAATGCAAAGATTGAAACTTTGAAAATATATCCATATTTAGGAAACTATTGAGTTGCGAAACTGATTTTTAAGCCTATGCTTAATAGTATTGATATATTTTGATATGATTTGGGCTGTAAGCCATGTTTGGGGTCTAGTGTCGATCTGTTTACCCCTTGGGGGCTGTTTTTAATATTTTTCTCACTGATATGTTATGATTTCCACTCAGTCTTTTCTTGATAAATTGTTTTTACACTCGGAATATTTTGATACTATTTCTTGAAAAATGAAACACTATATTTGGGTTGAGAACGCGGTATATTTATGGCATGAAGGGCATGATGAGAGTGTCTGACTGAGTGAGGCTGCGAGCCTGTGTTGTGAGGATGATATGATATGAGAGAGGTTGCGGGCCGATATTGTGTGTGATTTATGCTATGATGTGGCTTGTTATAACGCTTGGATTGTAGGAGCCCCTCCGGAGTCTGTACACACCCCCAGTGAGCGCACGTAGCTAATGAGTGATGTTTCCCGCGGGGCTGATACTGAGTGATTGTGAGGTTTCCTGATGGGCTAATATTGAGTGACTGTGAGGTTGCCTGATGGGCTAATACTGAGGGAAATTGTTACGAGAAATGATTATGGCATGAGGGGCAGAATTTTGATGATTTTACTGAGTTTTGACTACGATTCACTTCGTTTTTCAAACTGATTTTTACTGAGAATTTTACAGAGATATATTGATATTATACTTGTTTCAAAGGATTTCTGGAAAACGGTTTTCGAACTTATGTATTTGATGAATATTTATGGTGACTTGGTGATTTACTGTTTTTGTGAATTGGTGTATCTGTGTTGTGTGTTTCGTATTTCTCAGACTGCGATTTATTTTCATTACTACTTAGTTGGCGTACTCATCATTACTCCATGCACCTCTATGTGCAAATCCAGGTATTTATTCAGAGCAGTAGTCGTCCGAGTTCGTTATCAGCAGCTTATGGGATTTCGAGGTAGCTGTCCAGCGTCCACAACTTCTCCATTTCCCTTCCTTATTTAGCTTTAGAATTTCATTCCTAGACTTTATTCAAGACATTAGTAGAGTTAGTTTTATTTCGTAGATGCTAGTGACCATGTTGACTCCAATCTTAGGAGGTTTTGCTTAGAGTTGTTTAGACTATTATTGGGGCGCTAAGACTTAAAGAATTTATTTTATGCTATGTTTGTTGTTTATTATTGAATTGTAAATTGCTATAACGAAACAAATGCTTAGTAATGTCATGGTTGGCTAGCCTAGTTCCACGATATGCGCCATCACGACCTGTTAGGATTTGGGGTCGTGACAAGTTGGTATCAGATCTCTAGGTTGCATAGGACTTAACGGTCATGAGCAGGTTTAGTAGAGTCTTGGGGATCGGTACGGAGACGTCTGTACTTATCTTCGAGAGGCTACAGAACTCTTAGGAAAAATCTCAATTTCTTGAACTCTTTCGTGCCAATCTATTGATTCTTGAAACCTAAACTCATGTTGTTTCATTCTCTCACAGATGGTGAGGACACGCAATACCGATCAGGGTGACCTGACACCAGCCAGACCCACAAGGGATCAGGGTCGTAGTAGAGGTAGGGGACCAGCCCGCGTAGCAGCCGGGACAGTACCCCAAGATCCCCCTATCGTTCAGGATCAGGTTCCCGCCGATGGTGCTCCAGCGGGACAGGCTCAGACACCGGCAGTGCCTATTGTTATTCCGGGTCTTCAGGAGACCCTGGCTCAGATATTGACGGTGTGTTCCAGTTTAGCTCAGGCAGTTGCTATGTCCACTACTGCCACTACAGCTCATGTCGGGGGAGGCAATCAGACTCCAACTGCCCGGACACCTGAGCAGGTTGTACGGGGTATTCAGGCACCGAGAGCAGCCCCAGCTTAGCCGGTTTCCCCAGTTTAGGACTATGTGGTTCCATCTATGCTCGAGGACGAGCAGCGTAGGCTGGAGAGGTTCAGTAGACTTCAGCCTCCAACTTTTAGTGGCTGGAGAGGGTATCATTTGCTACATTTTAGTTTGCGGGTGTTGCTTTCACTTGGTGGGAGGCATTAGAGAGGCGTAGGCCGGTTGGTTCAGCACCACTCACATGGCAGCAGTTCTCCACAATCTTTTTGGAGAAGTATGTTCCTTAGTCCCACAGAGAGGAGCAGCGCAGACAGTTTTAGCAGCTGTGCCAAGGAGAGTTGTCAGTTACTCAGTACGAGATAAGGTTTTCCGAGTTGGCTAGACATGCTTCTGAGTTTGTCCCTACTGATAGGGAGAGGATTAGGAGGTTTGTAGATGGTCTTACATATCAGCTTCAGATCTTGATGACCAGAGAGAGAGTGTCTAGAGCTATATTTGAGCAGGTAGTTGACATTGCTCGGGACATTCAGTCGGTTCGTAGGCAGGACCGTGAGGAGAGGGAGGTCAAGATGCCTCGGGGATCAGGCAGCTTCAGTGGTGCCTCTTCTAGAGGGAAATTTCAGCACAACAGAGGTTGTCCATTTAGACCTCCACAGCCAGTTCACCCAGCTTACGGTGGTCTATCTTCGGGGCAGGGTCCTCGCAATTCTCATAAGTGGCATTCATCTTTTAGTGCCCTTCCATCTTAGAGCTCCGCCCGAGCATCATCTTATCAGGGTTCTTCGATGCATGGTTGATTTTATACTTCAATACCACACAAGAGGGGGGTGATTTGTGTGGTGTCCAATTTTTCGAGTGTTGTCTTATTAGAAGAACCTGGTTCTTCTTGGTGTTCCAACTTCTACTGTTGCGGAATAATAAATGCAGTAAAGTAAAAATACAAAGATTTTTACGTGGAAAATACCTGGCTCAAAAGGTGAAAAAACCACGACCTACTACTCAGTAGGATTTTTCCCAAACTCTTCACTACAACTCTGATCCAAACAGCATTTACAAAATAAACTCTTTTGTAAACTTACGACTAACTCTAATCCCTTTGTGGTAAACTAGCCTCTAGCTAATTGCGACAAGCTTCAAGTTAACTCTAACTTGAACAATGTGTACCTATTACAATTGCTTCTAATAAAGCTGAAAGATACAATATTAAATCACCTACTACAACCAACTAGACTCGAAAGACAAACATATGGAACTGGTTCTTCTAGCTGATAAGTAGCCTTTGTGTCGCACAATGATTCTGCTTGCAAAATATCTCTGGAAATTTTGCTTTCAATTCTTGTTTCACTTCTGCCTTTGTGCGGTCAATTCTTCAGTAAGAATGTTTCAACATTATATAGCGCCGGTAGTTGAGATGTTCTTGTTTAGTTCTAATGCAACTCTTCCTTGGTGGAAGAGTTTGTGTTTACCTCAACTACTTCCCTTTGTTACTGTCCTTGCTGAACTCGAACTCTAACCTCTTATCAATTTGCAACCTTTTTGCATTAGGAGACAACCTCTTGGTTCATGGATAATTCACAATCACGTTTATCTCCTGTACATAGACGATTCATGTGCCAATGGGACTAATCAAGTATGTTTGCCCTGATAGACCTGTTCAACTGGGTAGACATTTATCAATCTTCAAAACCATGCAGTGACTTGGGTCAACAAATTCCCCCTTTTTGATGATGACAAACTCCGTGTTTAACCCTGTATACACTTCAAAAACTTTGTATGGTTTTAAGTATTTATCATAGAGAGACCAGGTTCATTAGGTTATAAATATCACAACAGTGCACATTTCATTTCTTCCCCCTTTTGGCATCATCGAAAAGTTGCAAAATGATAAACTTACCAGAGTTTGTTAACAATTACTCATGGCCATTGAGGCAACTGCAGGTGCAAACATGATTTAATCATCAAAAGAAATCAATAAATGTAAGTTATGTAAGAAACTGAGACAGTGTCAATAACTAACAGAAGCATAATTCATTGATTAGTCAGTAATCAAACACCATACACAAAAAGAACTAAAAAAGTCATAACCATGAGCAAAACATAACAAAAACAGAAACAGAACAAATCCCGAACTGGGCAATGAGAGGGGTTTTGGTGGCACTGGATTTTCTAAGGTTGGGAAGGGGCAGATGAGGTTGGGGTTTTGTCTTGAAGGAGAGAAAGCATTTGTTGAAGAAGACCTTCATTTTTCTCCTTCTCCTTGGCTAGTTCAACTCTGAGAGCATCCCGCTCAGCTTCCACCTCATGAAGGCAAGATTTCAATCTAAGGATCTCCGCATCCTTTATCTCTCCTTCCTGGACCAATGACCTGACTTTGCTATTGACTGGATGCTTCCTAGATGAACCAGATTCATCCTCAAGAACATTTACAAGATAATCACATGTCAGCAAAGTGTTCTTCCCAAAATAATCCTTAGCATTAGCCATCTCATCTTTCTTCACAGGAACCTCAAAATGGGCAAGCACAGCCGTTAGAATACAACCATATGGAATAGCGTGTGCTTTGGTTCCATTTATAACTTTGTCCAAGAGTTGAAGTATGAAAGTTGGCCAGTTAATCTGTTTTCCCCTATACAGGCACTCCATAAGCGTTAAGTCCATGTAACTGGCAATGTGCCTACGCTTTTGTCTTGGAAGAGGAAATTTGATAACAAATTTGAAGAACAACTTGTTCTGGGGCTTCATTTCACTTTTGAACACTGGCCTGGGCTCAATTTCCTCCTCATTTTCACAAAATAATCTGGTGATGTTGAGAGCTAGGCCATCTTTGCCTAGTGTCATCATCGTAGCCCTCAACAGGTATATTCAGAATCTCTCGCAGTTCCTTTGCGTCAAAAGTTATTTGAATTCCTTTGACTGTGGAGGTCACCCTGCCATTCTTGACACTTGCATTGGCCATAAACTCCACCAGTTCGTTCCTTGTTAGCTTTCCTTCCAGGTGAAGGACCATGTCCTTCCACCCCTGTACTTCTACCGCATCCATCAAAAAGATCATTCCGGATTCTTCCAGATCTTTCACCAGCTTTCCCTTAAGAATTGTACGCTTGCCAAACAAGGTGAGTTTGTCAGATTTCTCACCAGACATCTCCTCTCCTCCACTCCATTCTTTTTCTTCTTCTTCTTCAACAACCCTCACTTTCTTGGCCTTGGACCTGGTCCTTTAGGCAGTGCTTGAGGGTGTGACAGACACAGCAGCTGACTTCTTTGAAGAAGCCTTAGCCTTCTTGGCGTTGGGTGTCTCAACCACAACTGGAGCAGGCTGCTCCTCATGTTGGACCAGGTCCATCGTATCATCATCAACAATAACAGCCTCAATAGGCTCTCCTACCTTTGCCTTTCCCTTTGAAGCTTTCATTTTCTTGCTCTCTCTCAGAGCCCTTTCTAACTCTTCTTCACCTTGTCGAACAGCACTTCGTGTAGCATGAACTTTTGGGGTAGGAGCGTCAACAGATACATAAACTTTCCTTTTCTTTGGAGGAACCGGGGTAGTGACTCTCTTGAACGTTTGATTTCTCTTTGTTTTGGGGTTATAAGACTCCCCCAGCTTCCTCAGCACCTCAGCCAGTGTCTCCTCGATAGATGAACCAGGTTCATCTGCTGATTTTTGTAAGCTCTCTAGACCTGATGTTGCTTCCTCAGCAACACTTCCCCTTAAATCTGTGACACCTTCTTCAACAATCTCAAGAACGAGACCACAAATAGCCAAAGTGGTACCGTCCTCCCTAAATCCCCTTACAAAACCTCCTTCTCCCCCTCTCTCAAGAATTTTATCTTTCCCCAACTTTCTCTATCTATCCGGCACTTCAACATCAACAACTGACCCAACCAACACAAACCTGTTTTCAGTAGTAGCAGTTTCAGAATCAACTTCAAGATTACCTTACTCGGAACTGGATGATCTTGGTGCTTCATCCTCATTAGCGGATTTGAAGGATTCACTTGAAGATTCAGACTCAGGAACCTCGCTGGCTTTAAGAATTTCCTCCAAGAATTTTGCACGAGAGCCAGAAGCAACAGATTTTCACTCTTTGTGCCCTAGGGGCTAGAGTAGGGTTAGGTGTGGGTTCAAGAAGTGGAGAGTGGTTGAAGAT
Source organism: Nicotiana undulata (assembly GCA_005239495.1). Classification (NCBI taxonomy): domain Eukaryota; kingdom Viridiplantae; phylum Streptophyta; class Magnoliopsida; order Solanales; family Solanaceae; genus Nicotiana; species Nicotiana undulata. Next base: position 15,345 of record ML282011.1, on the reverse strand, counting down.
CTGACTAGAGATTGCGAACTATATACTGATGGGGAATTAGACTCAGAGTCTTCACGTCCTCCATCGTAATCACGTATGGACAATGAATAGGAAGAAGAGGCAGGGGGTGGTGAAGACATTGTTATGAACGTTTTAGGGAGAGACGAAGATTTGATCAGTTTTGATTTTTTTTAGAGTAATGAAGAACTTGATTCTACTTGTTATGTTATGAAGAGGGGAGGTAATGATGACCCTTTTATAAGATGGGGCTATGAATAATACAACGGGCAGAACATTTAATCAAGTGGGAGTTTAATCGACGTAGGAGTGTCATTGATTAGATAGTTAAGAATCCCCTAAATCTAGGTTAATTAAGTAGCGATGAGACTTCTTGAAATTGGTTCATTTTGGGATAAGTACGAGGAGTTTGAAATGAACCAAATATAGATAAAGTTCTGCTCATGTGTGACTGTAATTAATTCAATAAGTGTATGGAGATGAGCACGTACCTTGTCAGTCAGATGAACCAGCAGCGATGAACTAGGGAATCATATTAATACATGGCAAGAGAAGAGAGTATGGTAGTAAAGTCATGATACTGAGCAATGATTAGTCTGGTTGATTATCTATGTTAGTGTTTCTAGACAAAGATTTTTTTTTTCATTTTTGTTTTTCAATTAAGTAATCTTAATCATCCCTAATTCAAGTCGGTTTCTCTCAAAATGCTCCCTACTCAGTGCTTTAGTAAAGATATCTGCATTTTGTTTGTCAGTAGCACAAAATTCAATTGAGATCATTCCCTTTTCATAGTTATCCCTAAGGAAGTGGTGTCTAACATCTATGTGCTTAGTTCTTTTATGATGAACCGGGTTCTTCGTCATACTAATTGCACTAGTGTTATCACAGAAAATAGGAATGCATCCCACATCTATACCAAAGTCCATGAGTTGTTGCTTGATCCGTAGAAACTGAGCACAATATGAGGTTGCAGCCACATATTCAGCCTCAGCAGTAGACAAAGCTACTGAATTTTGTTTCTTGGTGGCCTAAGACACAAGGTAGGAGCCCAAAAAGTGAGTCATGCCTGAAGTACTTTTCCTGTCAACTAGGAAACTTGCATAATCAGCATCAGCATATCCTATAAGGTCGAAATTACTACCTTTAGAATACCAAAGGCACAAATCAGTGGTGCCTTTCAGATATCTCAAAATTCTCTTCACTTCAGTTAGGTGGGACTCCTTTGGATTTGCCTGAAACCTAGCACACAGTCCTACACTGAACACAATATCATGTATACTAGCAGTGAGACATAATAGAGACCCAATCATCCCTCTGTATAGCTTCTGATTAATGGATGAACCAGGTTCATCCACATCCAATTTTGTAGTTGTGGCTATGGGGGTGTCTATTTCCTTTGAGTCTTCCATTTTAAATTTCTCGAGCAATTCTTTCACATACTTTTGTTGATGAATCATTGTTCCATTTGAGTTTTGCTTGATTTGCAAGCCTAAGAAGAAGTTTAGCTTACCCATCATACTCATCTCAAACTCACTCATCATAAGTATAGCAAATTCCTTACTCAATTTTTCAGAAGTCACCCCAAATATGATATCATCCACATATATTTGCACAACCAGGAGTTCTTTACCTTTTTCCTTTAAGAACAAAGTGCTGTCAATTTTGCTCGTTTGTACCCATGTTCTAGCAGAAATTTTGATAGCCGCTCATACCATACTCTAGGTGCTTGTTTGAGACCGTAGAGAGCCTTGTCAAGCTTGTATATGTGGTTAGGTGACTCCTTGTTTTCAAAACATGGAGGCTGTTTGACAAATACATCTTCCTTCAGATAGCCATTGAGAAAGGCACTCTTAACATCCATATGATGGAGAGTGAATTCCATGTGTGCAGCAAATGTTATAAGAAGTCTGATTGCCTCCAGTCTTTCCATAGGGGAAAAGGTCTCATCATAGTCAGTTCCCTCTTCTTGATTGTATCCTTGAACAACCAGTCTAGCCTTGTTTCTTGTAATAGTTACATCCTCATCGAGCTTGTTCCTGAAGACCCACTTTGTGCCAATCGCTGATATGTCTAGTGGTCTGTGTACTAAGTGCCATACTTGACTTCTTTCAAATTGATTCAGCTCTTCTTGCATGGAATTTACCCAGTCGGCATCCTGTAGGGCTTCACCAATGTTCTTTGGTTTAATCAAGTATAGAAAGGCATAAAACGCACACAGATTTTTAAGGAGGATCTTGTTTTGATTCCAGATGTCAAATCTGTTATGATGTTCTCAAGAGGGTGAGAACTCTGGTATCTGTGTGGTTCGAGCACTAACTGTTCACTTATAGATAGTTCCATGGTGTCTTGTTGTTGTGGAACAGGATCAGGGCCATGGTGCACATGTTGAGTTCCCCCTGTCATGTTTCTTGGGGTAGTTGGACCTGGTCCATCACCTGTTCCATTTTCCATATTTGCTTCAATGTGTTCACTACTTCTCACCAGTCCAAGCTCCTCGTCTTCTGGTTCCTGTCTCTCAGAAAGAGTGTTAGTTTCATCAAAACAACATGCACACTCTCTTCTACACACATAGTTCTTTTATTGTACACTTTATAAGCTTTGCTATGTGATGAATATCCCAAAAATACTCCCTCATCACTTATGGGATCAAATTTACCTAGGGAATCTTTGCCATTATTGTGCACAAAGCACTTGCATCCGAAATCCCTAAGGTGGGATATGTTGGGTTTTTTCCCTTTAAGTAATTCATAAGGAGTTTTCTCTACCAGAGGCCTGGTCATGCATCTATTTATTATGTAGCATGCAGTGTTTATTGGTCTTGCCCAGAAGTTGTGGCGTAGTTTGCTAGAAAGAAGAATGGTTCTTGACATGTCTTCAAGAGTTCTATTCTTTCTTTCAACAACCTCATTTTGCTGTGGGGTTCTAGGGGCAGAAAAGTTGTGATTGATACCATGTTCATCACAGAACTCAACAAATTTTGCATTCTCAAATTCAGTACCATGATCATATCTTATTGATTCTAGTTGATTTCCTAACTGATTTTGAGTTTTCTTAACAAATGAGGTGAACATATCAAATGTTTCATCCTTAGATGTCAGAAACAAGGTCCAAGTGAACCTTGAATAGTCATCAACTAGCACCATCACATATTTCTTACCACCTCTGCTCAGAGTTCTCATAGGACCACATAGGTCCATATGAACCTGTTCCAACGTCCTGGTGGTACTGACCATTTTCTTACTTTTGAAAGAATATCTTATCTGCTTCCCCCTTGCACATGACTCACAAACTTTGTCTTCCTTGAACTTAATGTTAGGAAGTCCTACTACTAAGTCTTTAGAGACTAGTTTGTTTAGTTGATTTAGACTTGCATGACCAAGTCTTTTGTGCCACAGGAGGGGATCACTGTCCAACACACTTAAGCAAGTGAGTTCATTTTCAGACAGTGTGGACAAGTCTATGACATAGATGTTATTCATTCTTTTTCCCTGCAAAACAATCTTGTCTGTAAGCAGGTTAATCAAAAAATAATTTGTGGAAGTAAAGGCAACCAGGTTACCTCTGTCACACAGTTGTGACACACTGATCAGGCTATATTTCAAGTGATCTATCAGATAGACATGTGCAATTGAACGTGTGTCATCCTTACCTACCTTATCTATCCCAATAATTTCACCTTTCTTTCTATTTCCAAAGGAGACATTTCCTCCTTTGAGGCTTTCAAGTGAAAGGAATTATTCCTTGTTCCCTATCATATGCTTTGAGCAGCCACTATCCAAATAACAAATTTGGCTGCTTCCTCTCACTTGAACCTACAAAAAGAAATCAGAGGTTAGTTTTAAGAACCCAAACTAGTTTGGGTCCTTTTCCATGAGAGAATGGATGAACCAAGATTTTTCTGGCCTAATTTGGTAGCCAGGTTTTCTTTTTAACAAAACTCTCATTTTTTCGACTGGCCTTCTCTTTTGCAGTACACTCAATTTTGTAATGGCCAGTCATACCACAATGGGTGCAGATTTTATTCTCAGGAAGAGTGAGATACTTTCTTTTGGGATCCCACTTGGGCAATTGAATCCCAAAGCCAAGCCCTCTCCGGTTGCTACTATGATTCTCTTGAATCCATGTCAAGGCATCAGAGGATTTATTCCATTTACAAGTTCGATCTAATTCATGTTTGACTTTGCCAAGTTCTTCTTTAAGAGTTCTTATTTGTTCATCCTTGGAATACATCTTATCTTTTAGTTTTCCCATATTTTCTTCTAACATGATATGAGAATGATCAACAATCTTTTTACTGGATCCTAGCTTCAGTTTTAAGTTTTTAGATTTTAGTTCTAGAATCTCAGTTTCAAGTGGATGAACCAGGTTCAACAAGACAGTGTTTTTCTTTTCATGTTCACTTACTCTGATTTCCAAGTTCATGCATTTTGATTTTAGAATTGCACATTCTTTAGAATGTTGATCCTTCTCTTTGGTTGTTTCTTCAGAATCATCCATAAAATCAAGTAGCAACTCAGAGAGTTTTTCTTTAGATAGGAACTTTATTTTGTTTTTAAGAGGGGAGATACTTACCTCTGGTTCTTCATGTGATTCCTCATCAGATTCTCCAATTGCCATGAGCGCCTGATCTTCAGTCTCACCATCTTCTGATTCTTCATCTGAACTTTCCCCCCAAGCAGCAACCATAGCTTTTGTTGTGGTTTTCTTGGGTTGGACCAGTTCCTTCTTCATGTTCCTTCTTTCATATCTCTCCATTTTCCATTCCACTTCCCACTGAGGACAGTTCTTGATAAGGTGGTCAGTCTTTCCACACTTGTAGCATCCCTTGTTGGTTGGCCTTTCTGGAGCTTTTGCTTTGTTGAAGTTTCCTCCTCTAGAGAGGCCCTTCTTCCTTATGAGAAAGTTTCTGAATTCTTTGGTGATCATGGCCATCTCATCTTCCTCCATATCTGCTCCCTCAGTGATCCTCAGTGCTAGACTCCTCTCCTTCTTTGGAGCATCCATTTTCATTGTCTGCCTTCTGAGTTCATAAGCAGTAAGGTTTCCAATTAGCTCGTTCAATCTGAGGATTGCCATATTTTGGATTCCTGGATAGAAGTGATTTTTCTTTCCCAGGAAATTGGCAGGACCCTTGTCAGGATTTGTTCTACCCTGTTTTCTTGAAGAATGACTCTACCAAGAGACTTAAGTTCATTTGTCAAGGTTTTGAAACTTGTGTACATCTCTTGGATTGTCTCACCTTCTTTCATAGTGAAGTTTTCATACTGAGAGTATAGTAGAGTACCTCTTGATCTTTTTACCTGAGGTGTACCTTCATGAGCTATTTGCAAGGTATCCCAGATTTCTTTGGCAGTGGTGTAGCTTTGGATTCTTCTATACTTGTCTGGACCTAGTCCACACACTAGCCATTTTTTGGCCTTTGCATTCTTCTCCCATTTCTTCAAATCCTCAGCAGTGCAGTCAGCTCTAGTCTTTGGTACATCTACACCTTCAGCAGTCTTCTTCATGGTAGCTAGAGGACTATCAGTGACTATGTCCCAGAGTTCATAGTCTTCTGCAATCAGGTGGTCCTTCATCCTGTTCTTCCACCAAGAGTAATGCTGGCCATTAAAGAGTGGTGGCCTTGTAGTTGATTGACCCTCCCAGTTTTCAGGTGGCGCACTCATTTTGATCTTTTCCAAGGTGTTATCCTTTTCAAGGATAACCTGCTCTAATACCAATTGATATTTTATACTTCAATACCACACAAGAGGGGGGGGGGGTACTTTGTGTGGTGTCCAATTTTTCAAGTGTTGTCTTACTTAGAAGAACTTGGTTCTTCTTGGTGTTCCAACTTCTACTGTTGCGGAATAATAAATACAGTAAAGTAAAAACACAAATATTTTTACGTGGAAAACACATGGCTCAAAAGGTGAAAAAACCACGACCTACTACTCAGTAGGATTTTTCCCAAACTCTTCACTACAACTCTAAGCCAAACAGCATTTACAAAATAAACTCTTTTGTAAACCTAAGACTAACTCTAATCCCTTTGTGGAAAACTAGCCTCTAGCAAATTGCGACAAGCTTCAAGTTAACTCTAACTTGAAAAGTGTGTACCTATTACAATTGCTTCTAATAAAGCTGAAAGATACAATATTAAATCACCTACTACAACCAACTAGACTCGAAAGACAAACATATGGAACTGGTTCTTCTAGCTAGTCAGTAGCCTTTGTGTCGCACAATGATTCTGCTTGCAAAATATCTCTAAGAATTTTGCTTTCAATTCTTGTTTCACTTCTGCCTTTGTGCAATCAATTCTTTAGTAAGAATGCTTCAACATTATATAGCGTCAGTAGTTGAGATGTTCTTGTTTAGTTCTAATGCAACTCTTCCTTGGTGGAAGAGTTTGTGTTTACCTCAACTTCTTCCCTTTGTTACTGTCCTTGCTGAACTCGAACTCTAACCTCTTATCAATTTGCAACCTTTTCGCATTAGGAGACAACCTCTTGGTTCATGGATATTTCACAATCACGTTTATCTCCTGTACATAGACGGTTCATGTGCCAATGGGACTGTCCAAGTATGTTTGCCTTGATGGACCTGGTTCAACTGGGTAGACATTTGTCAATCTTCAAAACCATGCAGTGACTTGGGTCAACAATGGTTCGTCTGGTGGTTATCATGGTGGCAGGGGTTTTCGTCATTTTTCATCTCCAGCTCCAGGTAGTTGTTATGAGTGTAGAGAGTTCGAACATGAGTGGAGGTAGTGTCCCCGTCGTCCTAGTAGTTCATATCAGCACAGGGTTCATCCCTCGGCTTCAACCCTTGTCATATCACCACCTACCCAGGCAGCTAGGGGTGGTGGTCAGGCAGCTAGAGGCCGCCCTAGAGGGGGAGGTTGAGCAGGTGGAGGCCAGCCATATATTTATGCACTTCCGGCTAGGCCTGATGCTATGGCCTCAGATGCGGTGATTACAGGTACTATTTTAGTTTGTCACAGTGATGCTTTGGCTTTATTTGACCCTGGTTCCACGTACTCTTATGTCTCATCCTATTTTGCTCATTTCCTGAATATGCCCCGTGAATTTTTAGTTACGTCTGTTCATGTATCGACTTCGGTGGGCGATAATATTTTTGTGGACCGTGTGTATCGATCGTGTCTTATATCTATTGGGGGTCTAGAGACCCGAGTGGACTTGATGTTACTCAGTATGGTCGATTTTGATGTAATTCTGGGCATGGATTGGTTATCCGCATGTCATGCTATCCTTGATTGTCACGTTAAGACCGTGGCCTTAGCTATGCCCGGAGTTCCGAAAGTTGAGTGGAGAGGGTCTATTGAGTCATGTACCTAGCAGAGTGATTTCTTATTTAAAGGCTCGGTGTATGGTTGAGAAAGGGTGTGAATCTTATCTTGCTTTAATGAGGGATGTTAGTAGTGAGACTCCATTTGTTGATTCTGTTCCTGTAGTCCGTGATTTTCCGGATGTATTCCCTGCAGAACTGCCAGGCATGCTACCTGACGGGGATATTGATTTTGGTATTGACTTGGTGACCAACACCCAGCCTATCTCTATTCCACCTTACCGCATGGCACCAGCGGAGTTGAAAGAATTGAAAGAGAAGCTTCAGGAACTCTTAGATAAGGGGTTTATTTGGCCTAGCGTGTCACCTTGGGGTGCACCGGTGTTGTTTCTGAAAAATAAAGATGGCTTCATGCGTATGTGTATTGATTATAGACAACTGAATAAGGTTACGGTGAAGAATCATAATCCTTTGCCTCGTATTGATGACTTATTTGATCAGCTTCAGGGAGCTAAGGTGTTCTCCAAGTTTGACTTGAGGAAAGGGTATCATCAGCTGAAGATTCGGGATTCTGACATTCCGAAGACTGCTTTCAGGACCAGATATGGTCATTATGAGTTTCTGGTTATGTCATTTGGGTTGACCAATTCCCCAGCCGCGTTCATGCAATTGATGAATAGTGTTTTCCAGCCTTACCTTGATTCGTTCGTCATTGTGTTCATTGATGACATCCTGGTTTATTCTCGTAGCCAGGAACAGCATGCTCAGCACTCCAAGTGTGAGTTTTGGCTTGGTTCAGTAGCTTTCTTGGGGCACGTGGTGTCTAGTGAGGGTATTCAGGTTGATCCGAAGAAGATTGAGGCAGTGCAGAGTTGGCCCAGACCGTCCTCAGCTACTGAGATTAAGAGTTTCCTTGGTTTGGCGGGATATTACTGTCGCTTTGTGGAGGGATTCTCTTCTATTGCTTCACCATTGACTAGATTGACACAGACGGGTGCTCCATTCAGATGGTCCGATGAGTGTGATGAGAGCTTTCAGAAGCTCAAGCCAGCATTGACCACAGCTCCGGTACTAGTTTTGCTTGCTGGTTCGGGTTCTTACACAGTCTATTATGATGCTTCTAGAGTTGGCTTGGGAGAGGTGTTGATGCAGGACGGTAGGGTGATTGCCTACGCGTCGAGACAGTTGAAGGTGCACGAGAAGAACTATCCAGTGCATGATCTTGAGTTAGCTTATATTGTCCATACCTTAAAGATTTGGCGGCATTACTTGTATGGGGTGCAGTGTGAGATTTTCACTGATCATCGTAGTTTGCAGTATCTGCTGAGGAAGAAGGATTTGAATTTGTGGAAGAGGATATGGTTAGAGCTTCTCAAGGATTATGACCTTACTATTTTGTATCATCCAGGGAAGGCCAATGTAGTGGACTATGCCTTGAGTCGCAGAGCCGAGAGTTTGGGGAGTCTAGCATACCTTTCAGCAGTAGAGCGACCGTTAGCACTTGATGTTCAGGCTTTAGCGGGTCAGTTGGTGAGATTGGATTTGTCAGACCCTCCGCGGGTATTAGCTATCATGGTTTCTCGGTCTTCTCTTTATGATCAGAATAAATCTCGCCAGTATGATGACCGGCACTTATTAGTTCTTCAGGTAGGGTCCGTCGAGGTGATGCCAGGGATGTGACTATTGGTGATGACGGTGTTATGAGGATGCAGGGTCGTATTTGCGTGCCCAATGTGGAAGGGATTCGAGAATTGATATTAGCAGAGGCTCACAGCTCACGGTATTCTATTCATCCGGGTGCCGCGAAGATGTATCAGGATTTGAGACAACAGTATTGGTGGAGGCGGATGAAGAGAGATATTGTTGAGTATGTAACACAGTGTCTCAACTGTCATCAGGTCAAGTATGAGCACTAGAGACCAGGTGGTTTGCTTCAGAGGTTAGATATTCCAGAGTGGAAGTGGGAGCGGATTACTATGAACTTTGTAGTTGGGCTTCCACGGACTTCGAAGGGTTTTGATGTTATTTGGGTCATTATGGAGAGATTGACCAAGTTCGCGCATTTCATTCCTGTCAGTACTACTTATACTTCAGAGCGGTTAGCTGGTATTTACATTAAGGAGATTGTCCGGTTGCAGTTCCGGTTTCTATCATTTTTGATAGAGGTACACAGTTCACATCTTAGTTTTGGAGGGCCGTACAGAGAGGTATGGGTACTGATGTAGAGTTGAGCACTCCATTTCATCCTCAGACTGACGGGCAGTCGGAACGGACTATCCAGATTTTGGAGGATATGTTGCGTGCTTGTGTGATTGATTTTGGTGGTTCATGGGATCAATTTCTGCCACTAGCGGAGTTTGCATATAATAATAGCTACCAGTCCGGTATTCAGATGGCCCCGTATGAGGCTTTATATGGTAGGAGGTGTAGATATCCGGTTGGTTGGTTCGAGCCTGGTGAGGCTAGGCTATTGGGCACATATTTGATTCAGGATGCATTGGAGAAGGTGAAGTTGATTCAGGAGCGACTTGGCACTGAACAATCTAGGAAGATGAGTTATGTGGACCAGAAGGTCCGGGATGTGTCATTTATGGTAGGTGACAAGTTACTGTTGAAGGTATCACCTATGAAGGGTGTTATGAGGTTCGGGAAGAGAGGAAAGTTGAGTCCTCCGTTTATTCGTCCTTTTGAGGTGCTTTAGAAGGTTGAAGAGGTGGTTTATAGACTTGCCTTGCCACCCAGCTTGTCGAGTGTTCATCAGGTATTTCATGTGTCGATGCTCTGGAAATATGTTGGTGACCCGTCTCATGTGTTAGACTTCAGAACAGTTCAGCTTGAAGGTGATATGTCATACGAGGTTGAGCCAGTAGCTATTTTAGCTCGCGAGGTCAGAAAGTTGAGGTCCTAGGATATCGCTTTAGTAAAGGTGCAATGGAGAGGTCAGCCAGGGGAGGAGGCTACTTGGGAGACCGAGCGGGAGATGCAGAGCAAATATCGTCACTTGTTTGAGACTCCAAGTATGTGTCTAGACCCATTCGAGGACGAACGTTTGTTTAAGAGGGGAAGAATGTAACGACTCGGTCTGTCGTTACGTAGAACCTGCATTATAATTACTGTTATTGACTTGTTATAACTTGGTTTTACTATTATTGATGTGTTAGAGTTGGTAGGCTTGAAATCGGAATGGTTGTGGTGAGAGTTTGGTCACTTAGTTTTTAAAAATAGCCTTAAAGTTGTAAAAGTCAACTGAGAGTTGACTTATTGGTAAACGACCTCGGAATACAGATTTTATGGCTCGGATAGATTCGTTAGGTGATTTGGGACTTAGGAGTGTGTTCAGATGAATTTTGTGATGTCCGGTGTAGCATTAGGCTTGAATTGGCGAAAGTTAGTTTTTGATGATTTTCGGTCGGCAGTGGAAAATAGGCTATCGGGGCGAGAATAGAATTCTGACAGTTGGAACAGGTTCGTAATGTCATTTTGGATATGTCTGCAAAATTACAGGTCAATCGGAGTTGTTTTGAATAGTTTTGGCATCGTTGGTGGATTTTAGAAATTTCAAAGTTCTTAGGCTTGAATCCGAGGTGATTTTGGTGTTTTGATGTTATTTTTAGTGTTTTGAGAGCGAAACTAAGTTTGAATGAGCATTTATGAGGTGTTGGTAAATTTTGTTGGGGTCCCGAGGGGCTCGGGATTGATTTCGGGTGGTTAACGGGCATTTTGGCTTTGGAAAAGACTGTTGTTTTCTGGTGTTAGCAAAGCAGCAGGTTGTTCATCGCGATCGCGAGAGAGGGACTGCGATCGCGTAGTGGTTCTTGAGGTCGGGAGGAACTTGTTCAATTCGATCGCGAGGAGTGGGGTGCGATCGCGTAGCACTGGAGGTATGTGCACCGCGATCGCGTGAGTTAAGCTGCGGTCGCAGGTTAGCATGTCGAGTCAGGGGGGCCACACGCTTGTTCTTCGCGAACGCGGTCAGCAGGCCGCGTAGGCCTTAGAAGTAAAGCATCGCGATCGCGTAGGTCTAGACGCGATCGCAGAGAGTGTTTTGGGCAGATGGAAAAAAATTGTTCTTCGCGATCGCGACCTTATGTCCGCGATCGCAGTGCATTAGTAACTGGGCAGTATAAAATAAACCCTCCGCGACCATTAACCCTTTTTACACCATGTTTGAACGGGAAGAAGCTTTTGAGGCGAATTTGAAGTGAGGAAATCAGTGTTCATCATAGAGGTAAGTATTTTGCACCTTAAAACTTGATTATAGGTGATTAGGGAACATAATCTCAGTGTTTAATTCATGAAAATCAGTAGAAAAAGGTGGGGTTAGGGCTTGAGATTATGAGACCTTTAGGGGTCGATTTGATGGGTCAAACGGACTCCGATTTTAGCATTCTTTATATGTACGGACTCGTGAGATGACGAACAATATTTTAGTATAACAGTTTTTGAGTTTCGATATGCGGGCCCGGGGGTCGAGTTTTAGCAAATTTCGGGAGTTGTGCTTAAAATTGGTATTTTTCAATTGGAATTCATTCCTCAAGCATAATTTGGTGATAAAAATCTATAACTTGGTAGATTTGGAGCACTCGGGAGTCGATTCGAGAGGCAAGCATATTGCAGAATAGTTCCCGGGCTAGTTTGAGGTAAGTAATATTTTTAAATCCTGTCCTGATGGTATGAAACCCCGGACTCTGCACCCTTTCACAGGTTTTGGAATGCAAAGATTGGAACTTTGGAAATATATTCCATATTTAGGTAACTATTGAGTTGCGAAACCGATTTTTAAGCCTATGCTTAATAGTATTGATATATTTTGATATGATTTGGGTTGTAAGCCATGTATGGGGCCTAGTGCCAATGTGTTTACCCCTTGGGGGATGTTTTACTAGTTTCCTCACTGATATGTTATGATTTCCACTCAGTCTTTTCTTGATAAATTGTTTTGACACTTGGAGTATTTTGATACTATTTCTTGAAAAATGAAACACTATGTTTGGGTCGAGAACCCGGTATATTTATGGCCTGAAGGGCATGATGAGAGTGTCTGACTGAGTGAGGCTGCGGGCCTATGTTGTGAGGATGATATGATATGAGAGAGGTTGCAGGCCAATATTGTGTGTGATTTATGCCATGATGTGGCTTGTTATAGCGCTTGGGTTGTAGGAGCCCCTCCAGATTCTGTACACACCCCCAGTGAGCGCAGGTACCTAATGAGTGATGTTGCCCGCGGGGCTGATACTGAGTGATTGTGAGGTTTCCTGATGGGCTAATATTGAGTGATTGTGAGGTTGCCTGATGGGCTGATACTGAGGGAAATTGTTACTACTGAGTTGGCGTACTCATCATTACTCCCTGCACCTCTGTGTGCAGATCCAGGTATTGATTCGGAGCAGTAGTCGTCCGAGTTCATTATCAGCAGCTTACGGGATTTCGAGGTAGCTATCCAGCGTCCAAAACTTCTCCATTTCCCTTCCTTATTTAGCTCTAGCATTTTATTCCTAGACTTTATTCAAGACATTAGTAGAGTTAGTTTTATTTCGTTGATGCTCGTGACCATGTTGACTCCAGTCTTGGGAGGTTTTGCTTAGAGTTGTTTAGACTATTATTGGGGCGCTAAGACTTAAAGAATTTATTTTATGATATGTTTGTTGTTTATTATTGAATTGTGAATTACTATAACGGAACAAATGTGTAGTAATGTGATGGTTGGATAGCCTAGTTTCACGATAGGCGCCATCACGACCTGTTAGGATTTGGGGTCGTGACACATAGCTACCTTTTGATTTTTATAGAAAAATATATATATATGGTCACCTCCTACTCTTAAGCCATAAAATACGCCTTGTATTATTTTTCTCTCTCATTCTTTCATATTTTTCTCCACCATCTCTCTCTCTCAACTCCAGTCCTTCTCCATGAATACAACCACGATTCTCCCAAATACAGATCGAAAGGTAGAGTCTGGCATGTTCTCTGACGATATTGAAGAAGAATGTTGTTTGCACTTCAATTTCTTTTCCTTCCAAAGATTTCAACTTCTCCGCTAGTTTCATTCTATTTTGCCTGCTCACCGCCTCTCTATGGAGTCTTTCTATCTCGATGGAGAAGCATTTGACTGGTACCGTTAATAATTTCGTAACAAACAACTTGTAGATTGGGATCACTTTGCGGATAAGTTATGTCACCGATTTAAGCCGAAGCAGCAAACTCCAGCGATGCGTCTGTCCAAGTTCCACAAACAGCGACGGTTGACTTAGCCTTACTTATTTCACAAGAATGTCTCTAACTTCAATGAACCAGCAAGAAATTGGAGTTTGAATCACAAGAATTTCTTGACTTTCTTTGAGGCTCTGGACAATGAAATAGTTTGTCCCATTGTATCACGAGAAATAAAACTCAATATAAATCTCCGTCTTCCTCTTCCCTTTGTCATTTTAGGGTTTTGCCCAATTTGGTAGAGTCCGGCTATTGATAGTTCATGTATTTCAATGTATCTCGCTGTATTTCATTGTATTCATTGTCTTTTTTTTTCATTGTATTTCAATGTATCCCGTTGTATTCTATGTATTTTATTGTATTCACTGTTTCGCTATATTCCATGTGTCACGCCCCAAAACCAAGGGACACGACCGACACTCGACCGGGTAGTCCCAGTCAAGCGGACCTGGATTCCTTTTTCCCTCCCACGTATTACCCTGAAGTTTCCGTTGTGCATTATTCAATTATAATTAAGACGCATTCTTACAATCTGAAATTAAACCATAGAAGTCTGTCGTTTGCAACAAGTGATACAATACTTACAAATATACAAAACACACAGTCTACTTTACATGGTCTACAAGTCATACTGCCCAAAATACATAAGTACATAACCCACAATTCCTGTCTACGGAGCCTCTAAGAGTACGACGGAGTTATACAATACTTGCCGGTAACAAGGCTCCGGCTATACCTTACACAAGTACCAAAATAAGAATCCGGGAGGAAAGGTGGCATGAACCACACTGGGCCCCGAGAGGAGAGGGGCTCACCAAAACAGCTGATAGGACGAAGAGGAGGCACTACTGTCGGTGTGCTGAAGTACCTGCTATAGAACCACCTACAATCATCACAAGAATGTAGCGCCCCCGGCAAAAGGGACGTCAGTACATTTGAATTGTACTGGTATGCATGAACAAACTTTACTCTAAGTAAACTCAATAATGCACAGGCAAGAGACAGACAGAGAGTCACACAATTACTGCACAAGACATAGAAAGATATACAATGGAAGTTCCACAATTTTCACTTCATCAAAATCACAATTTCAGTTCCATCCTTGTCCCTCCTCACATCTCACCCTTATTTCTCCTGTTGCGGCGTGCAACCCGATCCCACCTGACAATTGTTACGGCGCGCAACCCGATCCCACCTGACAATTGTTACGGCGCGCAACCCGATCCCACCTGACAATTACAATTACACCCTTATCACTTCTAACATATCACCCTTATCTCCCCTGTTACGGCGCGCAACCCGATCCCACCTGACAATTACAATCACACCCTTATCACTTCTCACATATCACCTTTATCTCCCCTATTGCGGCATGCAACCCGATCCCACCTGACAATTATAATCACACCCTTAACACTTCTCACATATCACCCTTATCTCCCCTGTTGCGGCGCGCAACCCGATCCCACCTGACAATTACAATCACACCAACGATGACAAATCACAGTTCAATCACAGAAAATTTTAGCAATAAGAATACAGCTTCTTTACATAGCCTTTAGCATATACATTCATACTCGTGGATTCATTATCCTTTTAGCACCGTTTTTCATAACGTGGTAGTGTGGTGGAAAACTAAAGACAGACAAGTATTACACTTCACACATCAACATAATTCGAACAACCAGTTGCACATATTTATAACAATACACGTACTGTATGCTCGAACACCACAAGTGATTTTACAAAGATTAAAGTTATCCATACATAGATGGAGTCGATTTTCCCTTTTCAACTTTAACTCACAATCACCGAACCGACTAGTACCGTCAATCTAGTTCACAA
>ML282007.1:3024-22556 GCA_005239495.1 Nicotiana undulata | reverse complement strand
CTTCCTCCATTCTACTTCCCACTGGGGGAAGTTCTTGATGAGATGATCAGTTTTTCCACATTTATAGCATCTCTCATTAGTTGGCCATTCAGGAGCCTTTGCCTTGTTGAAGTTTCCCCCTCTAGAGATGCCTTTCTTCCTCATGAGAAAGGTTCTGAATTCTTTGGTGATCATGGACATCTCATCATCCTCCAGATTTGCTCCCTCTGTGATCCTTAGTGTTATACTTCTTTCTTTCTTTGGGGCATCCATTTTCATAGTCTGCCTTCTGAGTTCATAAGCAGTAAGGTTGCCAATCAACTCATCTAGTCTAAGGGTTGCCATATTTTTGGATTCCTGAATGGCAGTTATCTTGCTTTCCCAGGAGATAGGTAGAACCCTTGTCAAGATCTTCTCAACCTTGTCTTCTTCAAGGATGACTCTTCCAAGAGACTTGAGTTCATTAGTCAAGGTTGTGAACCTTGTGTACATCTCCTGAATTGTTTCACCTTCCTTCATAGTAAAGTTTTCATACTGAGAGTGTAGTAATGTACCTCTAGACCTCTTCACTTAAGCTGTTCCTTCATGTGCCACTTTTAGAGTATCCCAGATTTCCTTGGCAATGGTGCAGCTTTGGATTCTACTGTATTCATCTGGGCCTAGTCCACACACTAGCCACTTCTTGGCCTTGGCATTCTTCTCCCATTCCTTCAGATCCTCAGTTGTGCAGTCAGCCCTAGTTTTAGGCACATCTACTCCTTCAACAGTTTTCTTCATTGTTGCAAGTGGTCCATCAGTGACTATGTCCCAGAGTTCATAGTCCTCTCCAATAAGGTGATCCTTCATTCTATTCTTCCACCAAGAATAGTACTGGCCGTTGAAGAGTGGTGGCCTTGCAGTTGATTGACCTTCCCAGTTCCCAGGTGGTGCACTCATCTTGATCTTTTCCTAGGTGTTAGCCTCTTCAAGGATAACCTGCTCTGATACCAATTGATGTTTTAGACTTCAATACTACACAATATTATAAGTTAATTGTGTAGTACCCAATTTTCGAGTGTTGTCTAATAAGAAGAACCAAATTCTTCTTAGTCTACTACTTACTACTATTTGCGGAACAATTAAGCAGTAATAGTAAAGACACAGAGATTTTTACGTGGAAAACACCTGGCTCAAAAGATGAAAAAACCACGACCTACTCCTCAGTAGGATTTGCTCAAAACTCTTCACTAATTTGNCAACTAGCCTCTAGCTAATTTCTACAGAATTCAAGCTAACTCTAACTTGATCAGTTTGTACCTATTATAATTGCTTCTATGAAAGCTGATAAGATACAGTATTTAAACTCCTACTACAATCAACTAGACTCAATATACAAACAATGAAACGGTTCCTTCTAGTTGAACTGTAGCCTTTGTATCGCACAACAATTCTGCTTGCAAAACCTCTGGAACTTTTGCTTCAGTACTTGATTCACGTTTGCACTTGTGCGTCACTTCTTTCAGCAGTAATACATTGATTATTTATAGAGTCCGTTTGTTGAGTCCATGATTTAATTCTGATCCAACTCTTCCTTGGTAAACAAGTTTGATTGTGACTCAACTTCCGTCCTCTATTTCTATCCTAGCTGAAAGCAACTTCTATATTCTCTTATCAATTTGCAACATTTTCGTATTAGGAGACATTCTCTTAGTTCTTTGATACTTAGCAATCACTGATATCTCCTAGACTGGTACGATTTGTGATCCAACTGCCTCATTCAGAAGTGTATGCTATGATGGACCTGGTTCAACTGGACGCCTTTTGTCAATCTTCAAAACTCATTCAGTGACATGGGCCAACAGTCCCCGTACCGGTTGGTGTATGGTAAGCATGCCACCTATCGATCAAGCTGGAGCACAAGGCACTATGGGCTTTGAAGAAGTAGAATTTGGATTGGGACACTTCTGCAAATCTTCGTGTTGATCACCTTAATGAGCTTGACGAGTTTAGGTTTTATGCCTATGCAAGCTCTTCTTTGTATAAGGATAAAATGAAGTATTAAATGACAAGTATGCTAAGAACCGGGAATTCAAAGTGGGCGACTTGGTATTACTCTTCAACTCAAAGCTTCGTCTCTTTCCGGGAAAACTCAAATCAAAGTTGAGTGGCCCATTCGAGGTGGTGTTGGTCACACCTTATGGTGCCCTTGATCTAAAGAACAAGAATGGTGAAATTTTTCATGTGAATGGGCATCAGGTCAAACACTACTTGGAGAAATTTGAGGACAGCCACATGGTGGCTTTGTTGAAATTTACTTGATCATGGTAACTTGTGTCATGCCGCGACGTTATATCAGAAGCTTCTTGGGAGGCAACCCAAGTGTTTATTCTCCTTCTTTTTGTTTCTTTTTCTTAGTTTAGATTTTCTTGAACTAACCTGTTTGTGAGATATGTGTAGGATTTGGTGGATGCAGTGCAGGAACACATTTTGGAAAATGGGCTAAGTTACACAAAATTGTTGTCGCGGTAAAAATTCCGCGGTCAGCGGTTTCAATTGGGCTGCAGCGAAATAAGTCCACGGACGCGGAATGGAGGAACCCCACAATCATGCTCTCTAAAGTTTGGTTACTATGCATCATACAAAAATCCGCTGACAGCGCTCTACTTCCGTTGCAGCGGAAATGTCCAGTGCCTAGCTCTTTTAAAAGGGAAAAAGCGCGGTCAACGGTAAAATTCCGCTGCCGCGCTTAGTAAGTCGGTGGGGGCCCCAGTTCAAAGTATAAATATAGGGGGACCCCATTCTTTTACCCTTTTCACACATTTGCATCCCAGAGCCCTCTTTACTGTTCCTAACCCTCTCACAGTGCATCTAGACTCCATTGCTCTAACAAAGTAGCATCCTACTTAGAATCTAACACTGGTATGTTCAACTTCTTAGTTTTAATTGTAGATTTTCATCTTTTTATTTTGTTTCTTCTTAATTTTCTTTTCTTAATTCGGGGTAATTATAAACCTAATTCTTGAGCATGTTTCACCAAGGGGTAAAATTAATGGGTAGTGACTTGTTGTTGCCTAATAGAATCTAGGGTGTTTCATTTTGAGTAATTCATGACCAATTTTGGTAGAATGTTAAACCCTAGTTCTGAAAAATGTTGTCAGTGCGTGTTCAATTTAAATTCCGCAGCAGCGCACCAAATATCCGCGGTCACCGGAATGCTCTGTGTCTAGAATTTTGCATGAACAATTCCGGCAGCGGCCAAAAATCCACTGGCAGCAGTTAGCTTTCTGCTGCAGCGGCCACTTTTCCGCTGCCAGCAGAAATGAGATTCAGAGAAGGGATATATGTGTTCCACTGCGGCGTTTGTTTTTCCCCTACAACGGTGAGACTTCCCCGGTCGCGCTTACTTTTCCGCGGTCAGCGGTTTGCAACTTTAGAGAGGCGTAGTTTGATCCCCCTCATTCCGCTGCGGCGTCCAGTTTTTCGTTGATAGCGGTGGCCATTCCGCTTCAGCGGTTACTTTTTCGTTGACGGCGGATTTGTCACAGGGCAACTGCTTTGATTCTCTGCAACTTCTATCTCTGCGCTTTTATTGGGTACTTGTATGTCATGTTCTAATGATCTTCTTTGACATGTTTGCAGACAATGGTCAGATCACGAGGTGGCTGAGACAAGCAACCCGGAAGGGGAGATTCTTCCAGGGGTCATTGTAGGGGTAAACAACCATCAGCACCCCTGGGCCCGAGAAAGATTATAGGCAACAAAGCAACGCTCCGGAGGCCAACTCCCGACCCATTCGAGTCCAGTGAATATGTCCCCTCACGGGAGGTTTCATAGGGATATAGTTGTGCAGCCATGGCAGAGGCTTTGTCCCACCTAGGCGTCTTGTCAACGAGCCTATTACATCAGCATCTTTAGATAACCCGAGTTTATCTATTGACTCTTCACCTTCTCGGGACACCGGTGTAGCAGTTCATCCCACCACACCTGCCTCAATCAATCTTGATAGTTCAGATGATAACCCAGATGATGGCAGGGGTGGTGATACCCAAGCACAGGTAGGAGGGCTACTCAGGACCCGGAATCCAACTGTGTGGAAGGATCGGTTTGTCTCTGAGCCGGCCTATCACAAGTTCAGAGAGTGGTGGCCTCAGAGGTCACTTGTTCCGGAGAGGCCATTCGTTGAGAAGGACTTTCTACCCCACAACCCGAACATCAAAAGACAATTTAATGAAAGGATGGGGTGGTCATTCTTCACCAGCAGTGTCCAGGATGCCAATTAATATGTAGTGAAGGAATTCTATGCCAATGTTGCCCACATCAAAAAGAGCACATATCTTACCCAAGTTCGAAACAAGAAGATTCTGTTCAATGGAGATGCACTCAACAGTTATGCTGGTTTTGATAATGAGGATGAGACTCGCTACATGGAGAAGGTGATTTGGCTCGTCCATGGCTGGCTTCTATTATTACTATCCCCGGGACTACTCCGGCATAGTTGACACCAGGGGCCACTATTTTCAGAAACACACTGAGCTTTGAGGCTAAAGGTTGGGCGACATTTGTGTGTAGCCGGATAGATCCCATCTTGCACGACAGTGACATGACCCTCTCATGTGCTCTTATTGTAGGGGCAGTTATGGATGGCATCCCGATCAACGTCGGGAATATCATGGCGAGGGTTATTGTCGGGACACACATGAGAAGGAGATCCATTCTTTGGGGAAGTCTATGAAGAAAATGAAGAAAAGTCAGGATGAGCTGAAAAAGAGTCAGGTGGAGATGCAGAAGACTCAGGTTAAGCTGAAGAACAAGCTTACAGCAGCGGGGGACTTCCCCCTTGATCTATTAATAGGAGAGCCTGCACCTGCAGATCAGGCAGCACAGGTTCCAAAGCAGGAGGTTACCTCAGCACTAGTGCGGAGAGGAGTCATTCCGCAAACTGATGACATGGAGATCCAGCGGGAGAGGCCTCTTCCCAGCCACAAGACCCTGCTCTAGCCATTGCCACTGATCCTTCCTCCACAACTGACCCGAACCCCATGCAGACTGAGGCATCCTAGGGAGTTCTCTCTTACTCTCTCACCCTTTCCCCTATTCTATATTTTTTCATTTAGCATTGAGGGCAATGCTAATCTTTATTGCGGGGGAGGGGGAGGTGGCCTTTATTTGTGATTTGGTGATTCAGACATTCAGATACTTTGAGTTGTAATAACTCCTGATACTGTTTTTCTTTTCCTTATTTGCATTTCCATACTTTTGGTTTGTTTTATCTTTGTTATGTAAATATAAAGTTTTCTTTCTCATGTATATATTAATTCCCCTTTTGATGTATATTCGTCTTAATTCCCTATTGTACATATTCATTTTTACTTTCTGTATTTTTTACTTTATAACTTCTTTATTATTTTCCTTTATAGTTTATCTTCTTTTTGAGCTTATAGCTTCTTCTTTACTTTTTCGCTATCAATAAGACCTTTGTTTTATTAAGGCCATGGTTTTTTCCAAGGGTGAAAATTATGTGAACCGGGTGTCTCTTACCTACGACGGATGGTGTGACGACCTTCTTAAGGGATTGAGTCCTTTTTTTGTTTTTGTTTTTGTTTTCCCTTTATTTGGTAATAAGGAATAAATGTGACTCGAGTAAGCTTCACTTGGAACTAGAATACTTACCGTTGACCTCATGGTTAGATACAAAGTGTGGATGAGTCTAGATCTAGTTGTGACCCTCAGAGTCTTGAGTTGACTAAAACTGTCATCAAGTGGTGTTTCTAGCTATATGTGAGTTTTCAATCTAAACCGAGGTTGTTGTGGGCCCTCGAATATATTCTCTTTAATGATCCTGTGGATTGAGAGATGAGATTTGAATTGCATATCCTGAGTGTCGTGCCAATAAGTGTAGAACTTGCCCCAAGTGTTCTTCTAGGCGAAACTTTAAGTTAGCTTGACTTGAGAAGTGATTATAGGCTCTCCCTGATTCCCCTTTGAAATTAAATACTTCCACAACCCACCATGTTAGTAACCTTAGTCAACCCCTTTTGAGCCTAAACCTGTTTGTTCAAAAACCGCATTACAAACCTTCATCCGTTCTCTAATGACCCTCTCTTGGCACATATTTTTTCGTGAGCACTGTTACGCGGCGCCTTCCTGAGATTCTTTGGAAGGGCGACGTAAGGATAAGAAACCGATGTCAGGGTAGTTGATGTCCGCCAAGTGAGGTACCCTCCACACGCTAGACGAGATTGTCAGTTCCGTGTGGGAAAACCAATGCCAACAATTGAGAGAACAGTAATGAGAATTGAATAAAAGCTTGATTGCAATAATGAAAGTTATTACAAAAGAAGGCAACGCGGTGTCGAGAGGCAGAGACACTAGTACAGAGAATTGCTTGCTAGAAAGTTTTGAATGCTTGATACCCCATAATTTTCCACTTCTTTAGCATTCCTAGCCCCACTGTATGGCTTTGGCTCAGTAATTTTCAGCTTTTGTGCCAAGGGGCGGGGTTCACAGCGCCCCCGATTTGATTTCCACCGCCTCGAAGCAAGCCTTGTAGAGCATCATTGACAACGTTGAGCTGGCCTGTCAAGTTGTCGATAGTTTGTTACATGGCAGTCATCCTATCTGCCTATTGTGCCTTGTGGGCTAAATTCTCGGCGCACTCCTGTTGGAGGCCCTCGAATTTAGCAAAACTTTTGGCTGCCTCAGTATCTGCCGTTTGCCAGTCTCCTTCAGAGTCGCGACTCATGTTTCCTATGTCAACTTCTGCCTGGGCCATTCTGCAGTCCAAGTCGTCCAACCTTTGCAGTAGGTTGGTTTTCAGTTCCGACACCGTATCCACAATGGGTCATAGTACGTCAACCGTCTCCTCAAGGGTCGCAATGCGGTTCCCTTGATTCACCATGGTCAGAAATGGTGGTAATGTCAATGCGTTCCCTCGTCCGATGTCGAGCCTAGGCTCTGATACCAACTATTACGCGGTGCCTTCCTGAGATTCTTTGGAAGGTCGACGTAAGGCTAAGAAACCGATGGAAGGGTGGTTGTTGTTCGCCAAGTGAGGTCCCCTCCACACGCTAGACGAGATTGTCATCACCGTGTGGGGAAACCAATGCCAACAATTGAGAGAACAGTAATGAGAATTGAATAAAAGCTTGATTGCAATAATGAAAGCTATTACAAAAGAAGGCAACGCGGTGTCGAGGGGCAGAGACACAAGTACAGAGAATTGCTTGCTACAAAGTTTTGAATGCTTGATACCCTCTAATAATGCTTAAAAAAATAAACCAAAGTTACATGAGTAGACCAAACTACGCTAGAGAAACATAATGAAAGTACATGGAATAAAACTATTGTATATTTACAGGGAAAAGGACTTAGTTTTCTACAAAGGTAGAAACAGGTCCGTTGGCAGCAACTTTGTCTCAGGCATCACGATCTGCGCGCGCGGTGCTGTTGGCAGCTGCTTGCAGCTGGGCGCTAGCAAGGGAAATCGGTGGGGAGACAGAGGCACATGCGCGGCCAAGACCATGGGGCCGTTTGTGGCGCTAGGCGTTGGGAGGCTTGCTAGAACGCCACGGGGCGCGTCCAATGGGTCATGGGGCATGGCTGGAAAGCCGCCCATGACAGCACTCATGATGAACAATAGTCAAAATCATAAGTTTGGGGGAGAGGCGTGGAAATTCAATGTGATGAAAGGAATTTTCAAAAAAGGATAGGCCAATAAAAGGTTGAAAAGCTAAAAAAAAAAAAAGCAAGTCAAAAAGAAAAGTAAAGGTTGAAAGGACTCAATGAAACAAAATTGAAAAGGCTTGGAATGATGAAAATTGGAGAAAAATGAGCCTCAAGTAAAAGAAAGAGTGACAACGAGACTCTCTAAGTTCCCCAAGGAAGAGAAAATGACTCAAAGAGTGAAGAAAAACATGAGCAAAAGTGTAAAAATGGAGTGCGTAAGGAAAGATGTTCTATCATAGTTAATCATGCCCGAATCTGATCCAAAAAGCCTTCATTACATCCCGTTAAAGCGCTATAGGATCTCAAGTTGAATGAGCTTACATTAGTGGTGATTTACACGAGGGGCAAGCCTATGGTACTTAAAGCCAGACTTGTGACATTCTTTTGAGAGTAAAGAGCGCACTTCTTGATATCCCGGCTTTGAGCGTACATTATATATGGTGAGGTGAGCTCATGGAGAGTATAGGAGAAAGAGTTTGGGATCCACATTGACTTAGGTGAGAGAGCGAAGCTCTTTGATGAATTGAGTCAACTCTTGAAGCTTTGGTGTCACATTAGACCTAGTGAAATAAGAAAGTCATTGCATAATGTTGTCAATAATGCATTTGTGTTGAGGGTAATTGTTAGTCCCAATAGAAGCTTGGTGAAGTCACACTTGAACAGCTGAAATACTTCTTCCTTTTCTTGTGGGGGTGGGAGTTACCATGTTTGCTTGAGGATAAACAAAAGCTTAAGTTTGGGGAGTTGATAACTAGAGATTTTTACCTACTATTTGCTCTATTTTGCTTAGGTTTTGGGGCATAAATGCACTAAGGTACTCCCGAAAACTAATGGAAGGTGCTTAAATTGCAGGTTTTGAGTAAAATTAAAGAGAATGGCTAAAGATAACTCAAACAGGAGCCAAACTTGCATAGCCCAGGAACCCAGCAAAAGCGCTGACAGCGCCATTATTTCGCTGCAGCGAAACACATTCCGTTGTAGCATAATTCTGATCGTGGCCATGGTTTAAAGTTCAGAGAGATGTGATTTGGACCCTTTGGGACCATTGACTACGCTTCTATTCCGCTGCACCGTTTTCCTATCGGTTGCAGCGCTCATTAATCCGCTGGGAGCGGAATTCCTACTTTAGAGAGTTGCCAACAGAAGTCCCTCACAATAGCGCAGTCAGCGATAATATTCCGTTGCCGCCCTTTCCATTTCCGCTGAGGCGCTCAAGAATCTGTTGGGAGCGGAATAGAGGTTCAGAGAACTGTCAGATCCATAAATGCGATCCGCGCTTATTATTTCGCGGCGGCGGAAGCCATTCCGCTGGGACATCCCTAGTGCCTCTAATTACTTGATAAAATCCCACAAAAACATTGTAGCTAGCTTGATAATAGTAATCATTAGTATTAAACTTAGTATAGAACAAAACTATCCATGTTTAGAAGAGTAATTGAGAACAATTCACACTTCTAAATTGGATAGAAACTCGACTCCAATTATATAACTTCCTATGAATTTCTATCCCGATCCTATCGGGTAAAAGCTACATCGACCTTGCCTTGCCATTCTATAGTGGTACCGGTGGGCCTCGATCACGTTACCGAGATAAAAACTGGCACAATGACGACACATGATTTGAGTAATATGTGAGTAACTCAACAAGCGCCCTCGAATTTTTATTAGTATGTCCAAAGTCAGAAATCATGCAGTACTCTTGATGTCCTGGCCTCTAAAAGAGTTGGAATCTTAAGATTTTAAGAACATTAGCAAGATTGGAATTCTGAAAATTGAAAAGCTACATGAAAACCAAACACAAACTGAAAAACGTAACATAGAAATGTAAATTGAAAAAAAAAAAGGAACATGGAAAACAAGGAATATGACGAAGGATATGCTGTTTGAATTGAAGGTTCTTAATTCAGAGGCATAAAATCAAGCAGCATCTCCAACTTTCAGCAACTTTTTTCTGCATCTCAGCTGCAAATTAAATATTCATGGACAAGGCAATTGAAAGAATCTGATGACAATATTCTTTAAAGGAGCTGCTTTCACGAAATGGAATGGTAAAGGGATCGGATAAGAAAGTCACCCCATTTTCTGACCCTAAAAAAAGGCAACCCCCTAATGCAATCCACAGGGCACAAGCACAAAACATTGCAGGATATGCCGATTCTCTAGGGGTTTATTCCATCTCTTAAACTGGGAAGTGATGCTTTATAAAGCGCGAAGAGCTCTATTGTGATGAACCAGAAGCAAAAAAAAGTTGAGAAAGAAGTGTTGGTGAATGATAATATTAAGGAAAATAGTGGTAGGGCTACTCTCTATTGGCATGCAGTAAATTATGTATAGTGACTCCATCACATATATATATTTAAGCTGACGTGCCAAAGGAGAGCTGCCCTGTTACTGTCTCTCCTTAATCCTAATTAACACGCACCTCGGCTACCACGTAATAATTTAATGCAGACGGTATTGTTATACTTCCTTCAGCTCGGCATGTGCTGGTAGTTAAAGGGATCTGGAAATTTCATTGGGACTTGGAAGCTTCCTACTGGAAAATACACTGGGACCAGATCATGATCTTATAAACAGTTAACTTCTCTACTCAGCTAAATTGAATTGGATTTATGTCTTGTTTCATTTCTGGAGTTGCTCTTAAAGTAAGTGTACATTCTGGTGCCTCTTGATCGATCTATTTCTAGTGGTTAATGTGTTTGATATTGGTAGCTTCTCCTATGTAGCCCTCTCATATCGAAGGTATAAATAGTTAACTATAATCTATATAGCTATATCTATCTATCTATATCTATCTATATCTATATCTATATCTATATTATTATAAAAGCACGAATAACGTATGCTAAATGTTGAGTGACAAAAATATCCCTAAAATATTAAGGGAATTTTATGCCTGATGATAGGCTATAATTACGTATTTTAATCGCTTATTACACTCTAATTTACTGCACTTTAATTGAGTTTGAGTTTTAATCGCTAGTGTTTTGCACTAATTGTGTGTTTTATGCCTTGTAGGAGTGATTCCGAGCTATATATAGATGTTATGGAATGAATTCAAGTGATTTGGAGCTTTGAAGTCCGAGTAAAATCCCAAGAAATGAAGTCGGGATCGTGTTCGGGGTCAAATTTGATAGTTAAGAACAAACGAAGACTCGAATAGGCATATTGCGCACTGTCTAGTAAAATGGACATAACTTATTGATTCGCAATCCATTTTGGATATATAACATATGGTTGGAAAGCTAACTCAAAGGGCTACAACTTTCATGTTTTACGTTATTTTGAATTCCAAACGGAATAGGGTGAAAAACGCGGTCGAAACATGGAAGAACGTAGGAGAAGGTATAATTGCTTGGACCCGACCCTACGTGGTATATATACATGAAAAAACGGTATTTTTGAGAGATTGGACATATTTTTGACACAGATTCGACCTAAGAAGACAGAGACACAATAGAATCAAGGCGGGGAATTCTTCTACGAGTTTTTCCTTTCTCTTCCTATTTTTCATTGTTCGTTATGACTTTTTGTATTGTAGTTTTACGTACTATTATGAATAGTTAATTTATTATCTAGGGTTTTGATGGAACCTTTTGTAAGATAAATTCTTGTTATGTTTTTATATAATTGAGCCGTTGGATTTATCTACTTGTTCAACTACGTGTTTATTGTTGTTGATTGAATGTGCCTATTTATTATGTGTTGCTTGAGAAAGGATACATATTTAGGTGGTTGTTGAACAACGTCACTCCTAACATATGTGAGAAATCAATACAGCGGGTTTAAAGGTAGGTTTAGAAATAACGAAGCCTTGACGTGGTCATAGTGAGCGGTTAGATAAAGCCAACTAGCGTAGTTCGAGAGAATATGTCTAGTAAATTGTTGTAGTTGCTCGAGAGAGAATTACGACACCTAAAGTGCTCATGATCAGTAGAGAATACATAGGCAAAATTATATAAAACATAGCGGGAAGGATTCCGACAATTGGGAAAATCATAACTCTAGACCTCCTAAATTTAATCTCCAACCCTTAGTATATTTAGTTGTTAATTTACTGCTTTAGTTTCTTAGTTAATTAGTTAGATATAAGAATCTTAATCTTTATAACTTAGAAATTTATTTGAGCTTGTCTTAGCGATATTGAACAATTACAGTGAAACCTTAGTTCTCTGTGGGGCAGCGACCACTTATCCTTTTTAGGACTAGAGTTGGGCGTGATCAATGCCCCTCGATATTAAATATTTCTCTAAAATAAATTATTTCATATCGGATAGAATTGTAATAACAAGAATTTATATGTGACACGCACTAGGATTCATATTCTTCCACGAAGTTATTTACTATTTGGATTCATGTTCTTCAACGAAGTTATTTACTATTAGGATTCATATTACAGATGCTTATAAGACGTTTTAGTAACATAGTGAGAGAAAACAATTTGTGGCGGAATATTTATGGGGTTGCCAGGAAAAAATAGTTGTGACTGAATATTTAAAGAAGAAAAAAAATTCAGTACCAAGGAGTTGTTTGAGCTTGGGCAGTAGTTTCACTTTCAGTAATAGTCCAGTGCTCTTCTCTACTTATGGTTGTGTTTGCTTCCCTTCTCTGTTGAAGGCGGGTGGATTGGGTTGGGTGTATGTGAACACAACATGAATGTAGACATACGTAAATATATTGGTTTTTGTAAGTTTTATGTGCAGAACCTTGGAAGAGATGATTCTTCGTTGAAAGACAACAAACGGACAAATTAATATGAGAAAATATGATTATATGTCTATAAAGATGTAAATTTTGCGTTTAATTTCTTTTGGTTCTGCGAAAAAATTTGGCGAATATTGCAAGTGCACTTGATGGCGATAGGCAAAAACTCTTTTAACGATATAGAATTGATCACGATTTATATTGGGCTGTTTTTTTATGAGTTTGATTTCCTATGGTGCACAATTTTATATATTGATGTTTTATTTAAAGACAACAAAGTACGACTCTTCCGGTAATTAAGGAATTTTTCTTACTGTAAAGTATAGAGTTCATAATTTATTATCACTTCTGGAAAAAAAGTCTTATCGACACTTTAATATGAATATGATTTTGTCACCTTAAAGTCTCTAAAAGTTTATGTGTTTAATAAGTATACAAAAAATGACCCTCCTCTAATGAGTAATGGCCTAATGGGTATCCATCTCTGGCTTTTTCAGAAGTTCATCACATAGCCAAGGGCGAATCTGAGAAAGCACGTTTCACTATGACTTTTAACACAAATGTTACGAGGAGATAACCATGTTAAGAAATGCGTAACAAATATAAAAAGAAATTGTCAAAGCTCCTATCTATATTGCTATCAAGTTAGTCGTCTTTTAACCAATTTTAATATAATAACTTGAAAATATATCTACTCGAAATAGATTTCATCCTTTAATTGTGCTAAAACTTTATTAAGGAGTAGTTTGAATTTATATATATATATATATAATATTTTTTTATTCTAAGAAACTAATTATTGAACTTCGTACATATTTACTAACAAGCAGTTTATGGAGTTAAAAGTTTATTACTTTTCGTATGTGCTTAATGTTTGGCTAAGATCTTTCGTGCATTGCACGAATATAAATACTAGTACTAGTTATTATAAAAGTACGAATGTTTTTCGCTAAATGTTGAACGACAAAAATATTCCTAAAATATTAGTTGACTTTTTTAACCTTAATAAATTAAATAAAGCTTCATTGAACCTTGGATAAAATAGTAAGAATCGCATATCGAATTCCTAAAATTAAGGTCATTGAAGTCAAGTATAATTTATTTTACATGAAATTCTAATATCAATATAATCAATTGTCCTATCTATTGTTGAAGTAGCTATGACACAACCTACGTGATTAAACCATTATACAAAAGTGATAGTATCTACCTTCCTCTTATATTTTACAACAAGGTGCAAGCTTCAGTGATTCTCTTTAAATTTACGAAATCTAGAAGTAATTTATGTTGTATTATAATTAAATTTTATATTTTCTTTGGTGCTCCTAATCATCTTTATATTTGCTAGCATAATTCTTTCTTTTATGTGTGGTTTTAGTTTTG
Organism: Nicotiana undulata; assembly: GCA_005239495.1. Lineage (NCBI taxonomy): Eukaryota > Viridiplantae > Streptophyta > Magnoliopsida > Solanales > Solanaceae > Nicotiana > Nicotiana undulata. Next base: position 8,786 of record ML282007.1, on the reverse strand, counting down.
CTCAAGTCCCATCTCTTTATTTTTTGCTGATTTTTTCCCTAACATGGATTGCTTTGTGTTTTATTATCTGTATTTCCCTTTGTTTCCTTCTCTTGTCCTTGTTTGGGTTTCTAGGATCTAGAATTCCTCCACCTAAATTCAAAATTAGGGTTGTACACACCGAATCGGAAAAACGTACCAAACGAAAAGGTCAAACCAAATCGATTAAAAAATCCGACTAGGTTTGGTTTGGTTTGATTTGGTTTGGTATTGAGTAAAAGACCTAAACCAAACCAACGTATAGATATATATTTTAAAGATTTTATATAGAATTTTCTTTAAAAATGTCTAGAAGTATTTGGGATTCTCTAACGTGATATAATATTTAATACAATATGAAGTGCGACATATTTATTATTCTTAAATAATGGGCTGTATGATCACTTTCTTATCAAGTATTACTGAAATGTGTCAATCTCTTTATTCTTCCATGTTCATATGTCAAGATCTACAAAAAATTTATATCCTTTTTCGAATTTGAAGTGATTATTATTTTAGGTATCGTATTGATTTTTATGTTTAATTACTAAATTCGATTAACGTTAAAAACGTACAACAACAACAAAATTATTGTCAGACGACTAAAAAGATAACTATCATGTGTTACTAATTAAATTCTCCCATAAGAATATTTTAATAGATAATATCTGTGTCGATTTTTTAAATTTTTACTAAAAAAATATTTACTTACCAAAATTTGACAAAGTAATATTAAAATAGTATTTAAGTAACAAAAACCCGAAAAACCTGACAAAACCGATAAAACCGAAATAATCCAAACCGATATAAGATTTGGTTTGATTTTGATAAAAACCGAACCAACCCGGTCTATGTATACCCCTATTCAAGATCATAGTCCGTGAGAACGATATAAACTCAAGATCAAGCTATCAAAATCCTCGACACATGCTCAATGTTATAATTAAAGATCAAGCCATCTCAGCACTTGAATTGAAGGACAAACATAATTTAAGTGATTCCTTACCGGTCTCTAGTCGATTCATACTGATACCAGGTCATATATAATGATAGTAACGAAACAGGATGGACTATTCCTCCAATTCTGTTAATAAAAAGGCTATAATTTAGAAGAATAAGTGTAAAGTGTTCTTCTGAGTAGATGTAAATGAAATATCTACCCAAGCAGCGCCTTAGTTCATATATGGTTATAATTTAACCATAGTTAGGTGATTATAACTGTAGTTAGTCCATTAGTTTAGTAATTGTACAGTTGTGCATGTGTTGGCACTACTAGTTAGTTAGATACTGTAGAAAGTAGTTAAATACACTGTACATTGTCACTTGAAAATATCGAAGAAGAAATTTTTCATTCTCTGTTCTTCTCCGAAAATGCTCTTTCTCTTCTCTGAATTTTTTCATTCATCCAGCTCAATCATGAAAACTTAACATGGTATCAGAGCGGTTGATTGAGCGATTCTAAGGAATTTTCGAGCAATTAAGGAAAATTCAAAGAATTTGCTCAGTTCTGCTTTCTCTAGAACCCTAATTTTGTGCAATTGTAGTTTTTTTTTGGAACTTCGATTTGGGATAATTCATGGCGATTTCTGAGGAATCACGCAGTGTAGCAAATGACAGAGTCAATACAGTTGGGGGATCCACAATCCTCGATCATAATCATCTGCTATATCTACATCCTTCCGACGGACCTGGATCCATGTCGATAGGGCTTGTACTAACAGGAATGGAGAATTATACTCTCTGGAGTCGCGCAATGAAGGTCGCTTTGCTAGGAAAAAATAAACTATGTCTAGTCGATGGATCGACTTCGAAAGAGGATTTTGGATCTGATTTAGCACACCAGTGGGATTGATGCAATGTGATTGTGGCCTCGTGATTAATGAGCAATGTTAGTAAGGATTTTATAACTGGAGTACTTTTTTCATCTAATGCTTGTACAATGTGGGTTGCATTCAAGGAGCGTTTTGATAAGGTAAATGGATCGAGATTATACTATCTGCACAAAGAGATTTTTATGATGAGTCAGGGAATTTGTTCTGTTTCCACATACTTTACAAAGCGCAGAGACATATGGGCAGAGTATGATTCTATTTTGCCTCCACCTCCAGCAGAAGAGTATGTTGATCAGTTAAAATATCAACGTTTGTTACAATTTCTCATGGGATTAAGCGATATCTTTGAACAAGCTAGAAGTCAGATTCTCTTAATGCCTAGTTTGTCGTCTATCAACAAGGCATATGCAATGGTAGTTCAAGATGAAAGCAGGCAGATGATTAGTGGAAGAAATTATGGAAATGTAGGGAACATTGAGCCTACTGCTCTGTTTACTGCATAACAAGGAAACAAACAAAGGAGAAATTATAGTTTGGAGTGTGATTTTTTCCTCGAAAAGATTGCTATAAACTAATGAAGTGTGATTTTTGAAATAAAACAGGACATTTGAAGGAGAAATGCTACAAGATCATGGGTTATCCTCCCGATTTCAAGCCAAAGGGAAGAGCAAATGCTGCCTTACTGAATGAACAACCTCAGAATATATAGATGCCTGATCAACAGATAAATAATGCAGGAATTCCGATGCAGTTCCTCACACAAAACCAGTACAACCAACTGATACAACTATTGAACAAGAATTCTGTTGGAGATGCAAGTGCTCACAAGGCAGGTAGATATTCTTTTTTTGGCAATATAGAATTATGTGAGAATATGGTGCTTTGCAAATGGATTGTAGACACTGGTGCTACGAATCATATGACTGGTTCTAGAAACTTACTACATAATAACTAATAAGTAGGAAGCACAGGACAAGTTCAATTGCCTACTGGAGATTCAGCCACTATTTCACACATGGAAGAATGCCAACTCACAGGAGGTGATACTCTTAAGGATGTACTCTGTGTTCCAGCTTTCAAGTTCAACCTCTTGTTAGTGTCTAAGATGACAAAGGACTTGAAATGCTGTGTCACATTCTTTCCACAATGTTTTGTATTTCAGGACCTCTTATCTAGGAAGGTGAAGGGGATTGGTAAGGAGGAAGAAAGACTATATGTTTTGTCTACGTCAATTGGAGGAAAAGTGAATCGAGCCTTTGCAGCAACTAGTGGAGCAGGTGCAGACTTATGGCACAAACGAACATGACATGTTCCAATACAAAAGTTCTTAGGAAGATTCCTAGCCTACTGAATAATACAAATTTCTCTAGTAACAATCAATTGAATAAGTGTGAGATATGTCCACTAGCCAGACAAACTAGAATACCATTTCCAGTTAGTAAGAGTAGAAGCTTATCTAGTTTTGACTTGATACACATGGATGTTTGGGGCCCCTATAAAGTCACTACTCACAATGGCATGAGATGTTTCCTTACTTTGGTGGATGATTTCACTAGATGGACTTGGGTGTTCCTTATGCGACTTAAATCTGATGTAGTGTTTTTACTCAAGAACTTTATTGCTTTGGTCAAGACACAATATGGTAAGCATATTAAGGTGTTTAGGTCGGACAATGGAGGAGAGTTTTTTAATCATTCCTGCAAGGACTTATTTCAATTGCATGGCATTGTACATCAGAGTTCTTTCCCATATACTCCACAACAAAATGGGGTAGTTGAACGAAGACATAGGCACATACTTGAGACAGCCAGAGCTATTAGATTTCAAGGACATTTTCTTGTTCGATACTGGGGCCATTGTATTTACACAGCAATCTACATTATCAACAGGATTCCCTCCTCAATTCTTGCAGGTAAATCCCCTCATGAAATGCTACATGGGAAACAACCTTCTATTTCCCATTTTAGAGTGCTAGGATGCCTTTGTTTTGCAACAAATTTGATCAAGAATGACAAATTTGAGCCAAGGGCTGTGAGATCTGTTCTGTTGGGATATGCAACACATCAGAAGGGTTACCGGCTATTGGACTTGGAAAACAGAGTCTTCTTCATTAGCAGAGATGTAGTCTTTTATGAAGATGTATTTCCATTCCAATCATTGGACATTGCTTCAGCAGATTTCTTTCTTGATTCTACACCTGTTCCTAGATAGGATGATCTTACAAATTCAGATCCTATTGTTGTACAGATTCCACAGAATGAACCTTGTACACAATCAGCTCCATGTTCCTCAATTTTGCTTGAGACTTCCTACTCCACAGATGTTGCACCTTCCTCAATTCCTGATGGTACTTTTCCAGTTGTTGATTCCACTATTGATGTTCCAGTGTCAAATTGTAATCCATCCTCACTTAGGGAAGAGATTAGAAAATCAGGGAGAGTGTCCAAACCTCCCATCTAGCTAAAGGATTATGTTCAACCTACCAAGGGAAAGTCTGCTGGTTGCTGCAAATATCCACTCTTTGAGGTACTCAGCTATGATCATGTTGCACCTAAGTATCAAAGTTATTTGTCCCAGTTTTCTGTTGAAGTAGAACCAGGGACCTATCAAGAAGAAGTTAAAAATAAGAGATGGGTAGAAGCCATGAAATCTGAGATCAGGGCTTTAGAAGATAATCACACATGGGCTCTTGTCCCTTTACCTAAGGGTAAGAAGACTATTGGATGTAAATGGGTATACAAGATCAAATATAAGGCTACTGGTGAAATTGAAAAATTCAAAGCTAGACTTTTGGCGAAAGGATATAATCAGAAATAAGGCTTAGACTATCAAGAAACGTTCTCACTTGTGGTGAAAATGGTAAATGTCCAGAATGTGCTTTCCATAGCAGCTTCAAAGCATTGGACCATCCATCAAATAGATGTGTACAATGCATTCTTGCAAGGTGATCTCTTTGAAGAGGTATACATGAATGTCCCACGGGGGTTCAGTGATTCCACTGATAAGTCCTTAGTGTGTAAACTGCTCAAGTAACTCTATGGACTTAAGCAGGCTTCCAGACAGTGGAATATCAAATTAACAACATCATTACAGAATTCTGGTTTCACACAGAGCCACCTAGATTATTCCTTGTTCATCAAGCGAGTGGGAGGAAAATTGGTGGTGGTTCTAGTATATGTTGATGACTTGTTGATCACAGATGATTATATATTGCTTATACAACAGACCAAGGATGATTTACAGTCCAATTTTAAGGTTAAAGACCTTGGTGAGCTTAAATTTTTCTTGGGCATTGAGTTTGCTAGGAGTGACCAGGGAATTTTGATGCACCAACGCAAGTATGATTTGGAATTAATCTCTGATTTAGGATTAGCAGGATCAAAGCCTGTCTATTGTCCTATGGATCTTAACCTCATATTGACTACCACTAAGTTTGATGTTCATACAAACTCTACTGGTGATCCCATTCTAGCTGATCCTGGGCCCTATCAACGATTGCTGGAAAAGATGCTCTATTTAACTATCACTCGTCCTGACATCTCATTTGTTGTGCAGTGTTTGAGTCAATTCATGCATACGCCGAAGTCTTCCCATATGGAGGCTGCTATGAGAGTTGTGAGACATGTCAAGTCCTCTTCTGTTCCCATCTAATGTGATAGTAAATCCGCTATTCAAATTGCTGCAAATCCATTCTTTCATAAGCGTACAAAACATATTGATATTGATTGTCATTTTATTAGAGAAAAGGTGCAACAAGGACTGATCAGTACTGTCTATGTTCCTACTGCTGAACAAGAAGTTGACTTGCTAACCAAAGGCCTTGGGCGATCCCAACATGATTATTTGGTATCCAAGCTAGGACTGAAGAATATCTTCAGTGGTCCTAGCTTGAGGGGGGGGGGGGGGGGGGTG
>ML282006.1:0-35197 GCA_005239495.1 Nicotiana undulata | reverse complement strand
CTAAAAATTGTGTATCCCAAAATATTAATATTTAATATACAGAATAAACATACAATTAATGTTATTTTAATTTATAGTTGACGACATGGACCCGACCATACATCCCGACCCTCATGCGTTGGATCTATTAGCCCTACAGCTGCAACATAGATCTGAGTATATATGGGACGGACAGTTGCTTACGCAGACTTTCTGCGCCAGGAGAGTGGATCTATTGTGGGACTTTTTGAGTACTAGAGTTCTACATCACCGCGTGGTCCATTACCTGGAGGAGATAGGATTATATAGGATTATTAGGATTGGCCGGATACATCTCGATTGATCTTTGATCACGGCGTTAATTGAGCGTTGGCGACCGGAGACACACACTTTCCACATGCCCATCGGCGAGGCCACCATTACGTTGCAGGATGCTGAGATTTTATATGGCTTGTCCGTTGATGGCATGCCAGTTTTACTGCCTGCGGCCATGAGATATTATTCACGACAGGCTTATTGGGATATGCTGCACCGGCTCACGGGTTTCAGGCCGGAGGACGAGACTGTAGCGTCTGGGTCAAGTCGTATACAATTGACCACCATTAGAGATCGCCTGGAGCAGATCCACCATACTATCACCGATGAGTCAACGGAGGTGGATGTCATACGATATACGATGTTGCTTTTGCTCCTTCTACTAGGGGGGGTCTTGTTCCCGAACACTTCGGGGAACCTAGTGAGCCTCCGTTTCCCGCATCATATTGACCGGTTCGAGGATACAGCTTTTTACAGCTGGGGGGTGCTGTCCTCTCATTCCTGTACAGGTCAATATGCCAGGCTTGCATCGGCACACAGAGAGACATTTGTGGCTTCCTGCCGCTTCTACAGGTGACAACATATTCAAATTATATGTCCATTAGTTACAATTCTACCTAGTTATAGTTAATCTTATACTTTACGTCAACGTTGTATGTTAGGTTTGGGCCTGGGAGCGATTTCTGCAGTTTCAGCCACCTCTACCACAGCTACCGGCTAATGTAGAAATTCCGAATCTCCCTCTAGCCTGTAGGTGGGTTATGCGTCGTACTCTTTCACGAGAGTATGATGCCCATCATAATCTCCCCCTCTGCAAGGATGTGTTGGATCTGCTAGACGACGCAGAGGTGAATATCTAACTAAACTTAAGTTAAGTATAGATTAACTTAGTGTTGCGCATACTAATGGTTTGTCTTCTTATTTGATAGTTCTTCTAGACGTCGTACAACGATGAGGTGATAGATACCCTGCCAGCGTATTGCAGGCTCGACCGACATATTTGGAGGGCTTCTGTCCCGCTCATATGCCTCGATATTGTCGAGCATCATGCCTCCGAGCGGGTATGTCGTCAGTTTGGCCTGCCGCAGCCTATACCGAGTCCGCCTGCATGGGATGCTTTACATTATGAGAGGGATGATCGGTCCAGGGCGGACGACACATTTATTGCATGGCTTGACGAGCAGTTGGGTACTTGGGACAGGCGAGAGGACTTTACCCCACCTCCGCAGAACTTTCCTATTCAGACTTATATGGCATGGTACCACATTGTTTCCCGACTTTTTATCGGGAACCTAGTTCATCTTCCACACGGTCGGTACGTCCCATACGCCGGGAGACACGAAGCCATGGTATGTTTTCTGTTATTATTAATTATATACCTGTAATTTAGTGCCAAATATGTAGTTTATATGTTTTTACTTTGTGCAGGCGATTGGATTGCATATTGTCTATCATATGGGGAAGCAGATGCAGAGTCATGTCGACGATCCTGTGGCCATGCAGGAGTATAGTCGTCGACTCATGGAGGTGGCTGCCCGGACACTGCAGCGAGCCCGATCGGATCATCGTTTGGCTCACGAGGCTGATTATATGGATCCATCGCAGTACCAGCGAGGTCGTGGTATCCCACGAGTTGGTGGTGCCCGACGAGCAGGTGGTGCCGGACGACGTGGTCATGGGCGGAGAGGAGGTGGTCCCCATCAAGGGGGCGTTGAGGCTCCTGCTGATGATGTTGCAACTGATATGGCAGGTGGCATGTATGAGACGGACATGTCGTCTTATAGCCTTTGAATTTATCGCACTCCCGTGCCATCGAAGGTGACCCCATCGGGTCAATTATTGATCCCGGGCTCGGATATTCAAGGAGTTGATTGGGGTAGATACTTCCCAGGCCCGTCTACCACTGATGAGTATCGACCGACCCAAGATTTGTATAGTGGGCGCCGACTGATTTATGGCTCTACATCACATGCGCAGGTATGAGTTTATTAGTATTGAATTTGAATTTGTTTTAACTGTAACTTATTTATTTTCTTTAACTTTATTAATTTCCTTTTTAAGGCTTCATGCGATGCTGACGTGGCTGCGACAGATGACTACATTCAGGATCCAGACACGATCATGGTAAGACATTATAAATTGTTGTGAATTGTTATGTACTTTTCTATACTAACTTTTATATTATTATGTAGCCTTGTACTGGACCGACGGCCTCTTATATCGATCCTGACAGCACCACCGATACGTGCCATCCAGCGCCGCATCCGACTATAAGGAGAAGACTTGATGATGATGATCCCGATAGCGTACCCGGGCGCGTTGGAATGCGCCTCAGGCCAGCGGCTGCGTTGAGACACACCGGATGCGGGACACATTGATTTGGCCTTCTGTTATTTTATTTTTGTATTTGGTGTAAATAATATTTTTGTGTACAGTAACAACAATATTTATATAATATGCCCATTAATTTTTTTACTTCCCCTTTCGTTTGATAGTTTCATATAACTGTCACGACCCGAAATCCCACCTTTCAGACCGTGACTGTGTCTAACGTTGAACCCGTTAGACAAGCCAACGTATACTACACATTAATACTTTTGAATCAATTCAACAGTAGTAAAATTAATACCCTTCAGAAACCTGACTGAAATATCCAACATACTTTATGACTTGAACAGTGAAAATGTAACAATACTCTGAAATGTGTAGTGACATAGTAAAGATAACAGAATCGCATAAACCCAAAACCGGGGTGTCACAACCTCACGGACTATCTAAACTGAGTGCTAAATACAGAGTCTGAAAAGAAATATATAATTGTCTTGAAACTAGGAGAAAAAGTAAGACAATAAGAAATCCAAATGCAGGAGAGACACCAAGGCCCACGAACGCCAGCGGGTATACCTTGAAGCTCTGGGTGGACTGAAGGTGACTCCCTCAATGCGGTCCACTGGGTCCGGATGCGGGATCTGCACAACATTAAGAAGTGCAGTGTAGCATCAGTACAACCGACCCCATGTACTGAGCAAGTGCCGAGCCTAACCTCGGCCGAAGTAGTGACGAGGCTAGACTTGACAATCACGATAACCTGTCCTATTCTACAGCAGGTAACAGGGATAATACAAGGCAAGAGATAAGCAAACAAGTAAGGGATAAGAGAGCAGTAAAGGGGAACAAGTGAAATGAAGCAATCAAATTGACAGATAGAAGTGAACAAGGGAGGCAATCTAACACAATAGCCAACGAAACAAGTATAAGTACCCGAAATGTAAAATAATGGCACGACATCACCCTTCGTGCTTTTACACTCTTCCTCACAATGCAATGTAATCAGATATCATGGCACGACATCACCCTTCGTGCTTTTACTCTCTTCCTCACAATGCAATGTACAATGTAAGGCAATGTAAATCATGGCACGACATTAACCTTCGTGCATGTAATCAAAGGAAATCATGGAAAGTCATTAACCTTCGTGCTTATAATCGATATGAATCATGGTACGACATCACCCTTCGTGCTTTACACTCTTCCTCACTATGCAATGTAATCAGATGTCATGGCACGACATCACCCTTCGTACTTTACTCTCTTCCTCACCAAACAATAACAGATATAATGGCAAGGAGTACAGCATAGTCGAAATAGACGGTTCAAATCACCCGGCAAAGGGAAAACATCAATTAATAACTCAATAAATGCCCGACAAGGGTCTCAGCTATAACCAATCACCTCAACCGCATACTCTACACTTGGATTATCATTCGTATCAACACTTCTCAAGCTCAACAGCCAATACTTTCAATCAAAAATAAATTACCAAGTAACGACAATCTCAGAATATGCTAAACATGGGAGAAATACTGCAATTTCTATCGAAATAGACTCACGGGCATGCTTGACAAACATTGCATAGATACTCGTCACCTCACCTATGCAATGAACGTGATAATCACTTAGCACATAGCAAATAATACCTATTCCCTCACCAAAGTTAGGCAAGACACTTACCTCGGTCCAAAGTATAGAAATCAACCCTTTAAGACCGTCTTTCCTTTATAATCCGACTCCGAAACAACGATATCTAGGCATAATTAATTCAATAATATCAATAAAAACTCAATAACACAATCCCATAGCCTAGATATTCAATTTTTAGCATTCTTCCAAAAATATCGAAATTCGAGTCCGGACCCGCTTGGTCCAAACTCGAGGTTCGGAAAAAAATTCAATCACCCATAACTCCACGAGTTAAAATATATAATTTGTTTCAAGATCCGACCCCAAATTGAGGTTGAATCACCCAAGTTTTCCAAAAACCTTACTCTACCTAAAACCCCTAATTTCTACTTGATTTTAGGATTTTAGGCCTAGATTCTAGTGATTATGGAAGAAAAGTGGAAGAAATCGATGTTAGAAACACTTACCCAAGAGGCTATGGAGGAAGAATTGGCTTGGGGTCTTCAATGGAGGTTGGAGGAAGGAGAAAGTGATGAAAATATGAAAATCCCGTGTAGAGTATTCTGTTTTTGACCTTTTAATTAACTGGGCGAAAATGCTCTCTGCGATCGCGGAAGAGGGGCTGCGATCGCAGAGAAGGACCTGGCTGACCCTACGCGATCGCAGGAGAGGTAATGCGATCGCAGAGCAGCGGAGTCTCACCCTATGCGATCGCGGAGCAAGGATCGCGACCGCACTGACCAAACTACCCCCAGACCCCCGACCTACCTAGTACATTATGCGATCGCAGAGCTGGCATTGCGATCGCATAGAGCATCAGTGACCCCCTCCCAGCCCAATACTATGCAATCGCAACTATGCTTATGCGATCGCATAGAGACACACACCAGACACCAGAAACCAGTCCAAAAAATCAGATTTTTGACTCATTTACACCCTGTTAGCTACCCGAAACTCACCCGAGCCCTCGTGGCTCAAAACCAAAAACACACACGACTCCCAAAACATCCTACGGACTTATTCAAGCTTTTAAATCATCAGAATCAACAAATTAAACCTAAAAACTCATAGAAATTCCTTAAAACTTCATAAAGCTTAACTTATCCAATTTTAATCCGAATCACGTCATTGCAAGTCCGTTTTACACCAAATTTCACAGATAAGTCACATAACATATAATAAACCTGTTTCGGGCTTTGAAACCATAATACGGGTCCAGTAACACGGTTTTCTCATAATAATTCATTTTCAAAATCCTTTATTATTTTCAGAAAATAATTTTCTTTAAAAATTCATTTATCGGGCTTGGGACCTCGGAATTCGATTCCGGGCATACGCCCAAGTCCCATATTTTCCTACGGACCCTCCGGGGCCGTCAAATCACAAGTCCGGGTCCGTTTACCAAAAATGTTGACCAAAGTCAACTTTATTCATTTAATTATCATAAAATTCCATTTTCATCAAATTTCAACATAAGGACTTCCCGGCTACACGCCTGGGCTGCACACGCATATCGAGGTGAGATTAACGGAGGCTTTCGGGGCCTCGGAACACAGATTTAGCTGGAATTACTTAGGATGACCTTTTGGGTCATCACAATCTCCACCTCTAAAACAAACGTTCGTCCTCGAACGGACATATAAAAGTACCTGAGTCTGAGAAAAGATGGGGATAACGACTCCTCATATCGAATTCGGACTCCCAAGTAGCTGCCTTGCAGGCTGACCTCTCCACTGAACACGGACCGAAGGATAACTCTTCGACCTCAACTGGCGAACCTGCCTATCTAATATAGCTACCGCCTCCTCCTCATAAGTCAGATCCTTGTCCAACTGGACACCGCTGAAGTCAAGAACGTGAGATGGATCTGCAATATACCTCGGAGCATGGATACGTGAAACACTGGATGTATGATGAGTGGCAATTTTACCACTCATTTTAGCCTCTTTTCAGTAGATTTTGTGCTGCTCAATGGGTATTTGAGGTTACTATCAGTGTATAATTGCTCTATTTGCAGGAAAATGATGCCATGAAGTGGTTAAGGTCAAATTGGAGTGAAATTGAGCAAAAAGAGAGTAAAGAAGAGAAAAGAGGGGAGCAATGGCCGAATGCGATCGCATATGCAACATGCGAATCGCATTTCGAGCCCAGAAGATCGCATACCGCAACAGAAAGATGAGTCGAGTTTAATGAGTGAAATGCGGTCGAATATGCGATCGCATATCGCAAATGCGGTTCGCATTTGAGCCGCATCACCATCTGATGCCTGAAGCTACATTGTAAATGCGACGCACGAATGCGATCGCATATCACTAATGCGGACCGCATATCTCAAATGCGACGACCCTCTGGGACCTAGGGTTTTGATGTGCGACGGAAAGAGTGAAGATGCGAATCGCATCCCTGATATGCGACAGGGATGCGATCGCATATCAGCCCGACAGGGGTGTTTTTGTCCACTTTTCACTCGAATTTTTGGCCCTCTATAAAAAGCATACCTTGGCAACATCTTAGGCATCGATTGGAAACCAATTTTTTACATCTTTTGAACATATTTAGAGCTTTGTAAATATATTTTGAGTAGAGAACAACAAGTTTTGAAGCTAGGGATTTGCACACACACTTCGGTCTTGAAGATTTCACCATTGTAGTTAAGTATTTCTTACCCATTTATGTTTATTTCTTCATTTCCTTGTTTTGTATTGAATATCTAAGTGTGTAGTATTTTTCCAACACTTGAATATGGTTTATGGGAATATTCATATTTAAAGTGTGGATTAAATACCTTGTTGTGCTTATGTATTGAATGATTTTCATATATTTGTGAAGTGGGTGTTTGTTATTTTAATTATTCTTGTTCTTTAATGTTTCCAAAGGGATTAGCTAACCCTAGGACTCGCCCATTAACTCCGAATTAGTTTTGGAAAAGATTATTTGGGGTTGGGAAAGATTAATTAACAAGAACTTGAGGATTTAACCCTCATTTTATAGATTCGACCTAGGGATAGGATTGAACTACTTGTAGCCAAACTCGGAAGTGCTTAATCTCCTAATTGGGTTAGGGATAATTCAATTAGGAAGTCTTGTTAGTCTTTGGGAAAAGCTAATTAAGAAATGTTATCCGTGGCTAATTAACATTACCCGCTCATATTTGTAAAATCGTGAAATACATTGGATCGTTACTCGAGTGTAATACCCGAAGCATCGATACTTGTTGCCATCGATCATTTTAATTGCTTTCTAGGTTAGTTTATATTTTCGCATTTAGTTATAAACAATTATCAAAAACCCAAAATCATATTTGTTTGGCACTGCACGATAAGTGATAATTCTCTAGCATTCCTAAACGCCCTCATATTGTTCTCTGTGGGATTCGACCCCAACCTTGTTGGGTTACTATATTTGACAACGATCGCTTACATTCTTTTAAGGTGTAATCTCTAATGACAGTATTGACCTCTAACACCTTCATGTGTGATAAAGTGAGGATCAACCTCTGAGATTACCTGTCTTTGTCTATTTGTCTTTTGGAGAGAGAAAAGTAGTTGTGTTGTGTTCATTAGTCTTTACTCTTTGGTGCAAATTTACTTACAAAAAAAAAACGAATTTCTCTTGTTCTTTAATTTATTACATGTCTTAACTTATAAAAGGTAGAGTATGAGAAGCTCTTGTTTGACGAACATTAATCAATGAAATAATATCATTAGTAGTTGCATGCATAGACTTCAGAATTTACAAAATTAATAACACAATCCTATTCCTACAAGTGAAAGGAAGGAAATGATGTACATCATGGAAATTGAAATGTTCTGATTGATTTAAAGGAGAATGGAAGGATAATTTCGAAGACAACAGTAGGCTGAAGTGGAAGTTTGAAGGAGCAAGTCAAAGTTCAAGGCAAGAAGATGCGCCCAACAGAGTTGCAAATTTGGCCTAATTTGTAAATTCGACGTGATTTATCTTATTTAAGGTCTAGTTTAGGATTACAATTACTAAAGAGATCCTAATTAAACCCCCAGGTATAAAAGTCTTTCATTTCCTTAGCTTTTGGATATTGGATGAGCATAGCTCTCCCTGAGTTTATGGGAGAATTCCCTTGTATCTATATCTAGGGGTGTCAATGAATATTTCAAAACCGACTAAACCGACCGAACCGTACCGTACCGAATCTAACCGATTTTTAGGTTTCTACTAATAAAACCTCAGGTTTTTATATAAATCTATAACTAAGGGTGGCAAATGGGCTATTTGGGCTGAGATTGGATGGGTCTAAATGGGCTGCACTAATAATTGGGTCATGCCCAACCCAATCCAAAGTTTAGTTGGGTCAAGATGGGCTGGGTCAAGATGGGCTAAACATGGGTCACAACCCAACCCAACCCGCCCAACTTGACCCATATATTTATAATGAATTTTCAATAAGTCTCTTTCAATTTGATCCTCTAAATAGTCTTCGGACACAATGAATACTAATACAAGATGAAATTTGTTTGAAATAGAATAATGATGAATTTAATTATTTAGATGAATTTAAAAGCAAAAAGTGTTTTTTTTTTCATTTTTTAGATGCACTACAATTATTTTCATTTAGGGATTTGCCAAATAGTCGTGTACAACAACAATAGCTAATCGTTGTCACTAATTTTTGAACAACACTACTATACAGAATTCTCCAAGTAACATATATATGAGAAAAATGTAATAATATCCTCGTAGAAAATCATCAACTTCAAATTTAAACTATATTTACTATAAACACCAAATCATACGTAGGGTGTTGGTAATTAATACGAGAATATCAGTGAATAGACACCCAAAATGCACCAAAAATTCATCATCAACAGAAAAGTAACAAGCAACAACTTATAGCAGGAATCCTGTAAATTTTGGATAATGAATCACTTCCATCTCTTGAATTTGTGTTTGCCAAACATGACATGTTTTGAGTAGAGAAAAGATATCTTTATGGTCTTGAGAAGAAGTCAATCACGATAAGTCGCCCTCTTTGCTCTACATCCACAATTCTAAGTAAAGATTGTAGCGACAATTTTCTCCACATCTATTGCAATGTATCCTCTTCAGAATCATCACAAGCTAAAAATAAGATAATAAAAATTGTCAAACCACAAGAAAGTTCATAAAATAAAATACACATGATACTAATTATAATGTACCTTGATGCCCATAAATCCAATCTCTAGAACACAACTTAGCTTATGCATTCTCTTGTAGAATAGAACTCTGGAATTTCCCANTCCTTTGCGAACTAATACAGGCTCTTCCAAGTATAAATCCAATTGTGTCTTTTCTAAATTATACTCAGAAGGACTTTCAAACATGTCAAATTCATCCATTTTGTCCATTATTTCATCATAACATCCATGAATACTACTTCCAACAATTCCAACATCGGATATTGGCATGTATTCTTTAAACAACCTATGCAAATAATCCTCAACAATCTTAAATTTTTCATTGCAAGTCAAAGGATCAAGTTTTGAGAAGCAAAACTTTATCAATTTTAACTTATATCGAGGATTAAGGGCGACCGCCATAGAAGCAATTGGACTATAGTCATCTTGCCAATATTTTGTAAATTTCTTCTCAATTTCCATAGCTGTAACGACCCGGTCTGTCGTTACGTAAAACCTGCATTATAATTATTGTTATTGCCTTGTCATAGGTTGGTTATACTGTTATTGATGTGTTAGAGTTGGTAGGCTTGAAATCAGAATGATTATAATGAGAATTTAGTCAATTAGTTTTAAAAATAGCCTTAGAGTTGGAAAAGTCAACTGAGAGTTGACTTATTGGTAAACGACCTTGGAATACGAATTTTATTACTCGGATAGCTTCGTTAGGTGATTTGAGACTTAGGATTGTGTTCAGAATATTTTTTTGTGATGTCCGGTGTAGAATTAGGCTTGAATTGGTGAAAGTTGGAAATTTAGAAGTTCTTAGGCTTGAATTCGACGTAGATCTGGTGTTTTGGTGTTGTTTTGGGTGTTCCGAAGGTTCGACTAAATTCGATTTATGTAACGGGACTTGTTAGAATGTTCGTGTGGGGTCCCAAGGAGCTAGGGTGAGTTTTGGATAGGTTTGGGCTGCATTGTGCTCGTTTTCCTTATGCTTCGACGTCATTTCTTCAAGCATAAATGATATTATATTGAACAAATGAGCCCCGATTACTGTTTTGAATGAAGTATTAGTTCCGTATCGTAATTACGGACCCTTAGCAAAAAGAATCGTCGAATTTGAACATCGTATGAGGATTTTATGGTCATTTTACCAAGGTTGCCCGATTTTTCAGGTTAATGACGAAATTGCCCCTGACGGCGTATTAAAACCTGCACTATTTGCAAATCTTAAAACCTACATATCTCCTTCATTATAAGGTCAAATTGAGTGATTCAAAAGCCTAAATTGATTAGAATTGCACAAGGAATCCATTGGGAGAAGTAAAACGCGTGAACAGTATATATGTAACGAGCAGTCTGAGTTTTCTTCCAATATTTGAACGGGAAGAAGCTTTTGAGGCGATTTTTAAGAGAGAAAATCAGTGTTCTTCATAGAGATAAGTGTTTTGATCATTAAAACTCATTTATGGGTGATTATAGAACATATCTCAGTATTTAATTCATGAAAATCAGTAGAAAAAGGTGGGTTTAGGGCTTGAGATTATGAGACCTTTAGGGGTCGATTTGAAGGGTCAAACAGACTCTGAATTTGATGTTCTTTATATGCACGGACTCGTGAGATGATGAAGAACAGTTTTGTATACAAATTTCTGAGTTTCGGGACGTGGGCCGGGGGTCGGGTTTTGACCGATTTCGGATTTTTGAGTTAAATTCGATATTTTTCAATTGGAATTCGTTCCTTAAGCATATATTGATGATAAAAATCTAAAATTGGTAGATTTGGAGCCTTCAGAGGTTTATTCGAAAGGAAAGCGCATTGCGGAATAATTCCGGGCTAGTTTTGAAGTAAGTAATGTCTTGAAATCCTGTCCTGTGGGTATGAAACCCCGGACTATGCGCCCTTCACGGGTTTTGGAATACAAAGATTGAAACTTGGAAAATATATGCCCTACTTAGGAAAATATTGAGTTGCGAAATCGATTTTTAAGCCTTTGCTTAATTAGTATTTATATATTATGATATGTTTTGGGCTGTAAGCCATGTTTGGGGCCTAGTGCCGATCTGTTCACCCCTTGCGGGATGTGTTTACTATATTTTCCTCACTAGTATGTTATTATTTTTCACTCAGTCTTTTATGTGATATTGTTTTGACACTTTGAATATTTTGATACTACTTCTTGAAAATAAAACACTATTTTTGGGTCAAGAACCCGGTATATTATGGTCTGAAGGGTAAATTGAGAGTGTCTGACTGAGTAAGGTTGCTGGCCTATATTGACAGGATGTTATGATATGAGTGAGGCTGTTGGCCTACATTGTGAGAATGATATGATATGAGTGAGGCTGCAGGCCTATATTGTGTGTGATTTATGCCATGTTGTGGCTTATTATAGCGCTTGGGCTGTAGGAGCCCCTCCGGAGTCTGTAACACACCCCCAGTGAGCGCCGGTACCGATTGAGTGATGCCTGATGGACAGAGTGATTGAGTGATGCCTGATGGGCAGAGTGATTGTGAGGTTGCCTGATGGGCAGAGTGATTGTGAGGATGCCTGATGGGCAGAGTGATTGTGTGGTTGCCTGATGGGCAGAGTGATTATGAGGTTTCCTGATGGGCAGAGTGATGGTGAGGTTGCCTGGATGGGCTAATACTGAAAGATATTGTAATGAGAAATGATTATGGCCCGAGGGGCAGTTTTATGAAGATTTTTATTGAGTTATCAAACTGTGAATTACTTCGTTTTCAAACTGAGTTTTACTGAGGATTTCAGTGAGATATATCGATATTTACTTGTTCTCAAAGGTTTTCTGGAAACTGATTTCGAACTTATGAAATTGTTGAATACTACTTGGTGACTTGATGTTTTACTGGTTGTTGTGAAATGGTGTATCTGCTTGTGTGCTTTATATTTCTCAGACTGTGATTTCTTTTGATTACTACCGAGTTGGCGTACTCATAAAGACTCTCTATGCCTCTGTGCACAGATTTAGGTAATGGTCTGGAGCAGTAGCAGTTCTTGCTTGTTCGTTAGCGGATTTCACAGGATTTCGAGGTAGCCGTCCAGCGACCACAGCTTCTCCACTTCCCTTCCTTATTATGTTTTTATCAATCGATTCAGAGACATATATTATAGTTTTTAGCAGTGTTAGGCTTATTCATTCTTAGATGCTCATGACTATTGACTCCAGTTCTTGGGAGGTTGTGTAGGCTAATATGGGAACACTAAGACATTAATTTCATTATTTGTGCTATGGTTGCATGCTTATTGTTAAATTGTGAACAGTTATAATTGAACAAAAGCGTAGTAATGTGATGGTTGGCTAGCCTAGTTCCACGATAGGCGCCATCACGGCCTGTTAGGATTTGGGGTCGTGACAAGTTGGTATCAGAGCTCTAGGTTACATAGGACTCAACGGTCATGAGCATGTTTAGTAGAGTCTTGCGGATCGGTACTGAGACATCTGCACTTATCTTTGAGAGGCTGCAGAACTCTTAGGAAATATTCCAAATTCTTGAATTCTTATCGTGCGAATCCATTTATTCAGCCAAAAGCGTAACTCTTTGAATTCCTTTCATGTATTCGAATGCGCACGCAAGCGCTTGATATTAGTTGTGCGTCGACGGCTTGTGACCTCCATGTGTGAGATGTGATTTATTTTAACATGTTAATAGTGGGCTAGACGGAAGGACTTGAGGCCGGATTTTCTCTGTGGCTTGTGTGTTGAGATTTCATTTGTGTGAGCCCATGCGTTGTGGGACTTATATGTCCGTGGTGTCCTTATTGATGGAACTTTGTGACTAGATGGCTACGTGGTGAGTGTTATCGGATAGTTAGATGTATTCAGGTTGTTTGATTGTGACCAAAATGAATTGGCGGGAGATGTGGCAAGAACCATTGAGTATTTGACTTCTGACTTGAGTTAGACTATGACCTCGAGTTGGGAGTGTATCGAAGGACCTCTCGTGTAGCTTAGTTGTGGAGTGAAGTGGATTTTCTTGTTATGTTCTGAGTTCAAGTGTAGTCGCTGGGCTGATCGGTGCCCTAACAACATTTATGTATTTGATTAACGGTGTGTTTCAGCCGTGTTGGTACTTCTTTGTTATTGTATCCATTGATGGAATCCTGGCGTACTCTCGTAGACAGAGGTAGCATACTCGACATTTGATGATGGTATTACAAGGATATAGGGAGGAGAAGCTTGTGCGAAGTTCTCCAAGTGTGAATTGTTGGCTCAGATCAGTAGAATTCTTGGGACACGTGGTGTCCAGTGACGGTATCCATGTGGTCAGACGAGTGTGTGTAGAGCTTCCAGAAGCTCAAGAATTCCTTGACCACAACCCCAGTGTTAGTATTGCCATCAACTTCAGGTTCTTATACCGCTTAATGGGATAGCTTGAGGGCAGGCAGTGGTTGTGTTTTACTGTAGGAAGATATAGTGATTGTGTGATAACTATGATTTCATAAGTGAATTGGGAGATATCATTTTGAGGTTAAGTAGGCAGGGGTATCTCCTGCGCATTGTCCTGAGGTGTGTGACCCTTATATCTATCTGTAGTAAATTCTCTCTATCAGTAAATGATGTATGTTGCAAGTTGAGTTTAGATCGCTTGTGGTGATTGGCATGATCCTTACAACGGTGAATGCGAGATCTGCAATTTATTTGAGTGTTAGATGGTTTAGGTCATATAAGCTTATGGAGGATTTAGTTGAACCTCACCACAGTATGGTGGCAGTGATAGTGTATGGGCATCGTGAGTTGTTGTTGTCTTGATCCTTGACTTTGAGCCAAGTGGGGGAGTCCGCTAATGATAAGTTGATTATACGATTATGTGTTGAATTAGTTTCGGTTCGAGGTATGTTGGTGAATCAATTATGACCTACAGAGGTGGGGTCTGGGAATGACTCGAGTGATGGAAATTTCTTCGATACAGGTTGTAATTTACTTTACGGATAAGGGAATTTATTGAATGATTGAGTTTTACTTCAAAGTGTAGTGTGTGAAATGTATGAGTGTGCTTGTTGCTTCAAAGGTGTGGATTACTTTCCTAGTATGTGGTTTGCAAGCGGGGTCAGGTTGTTTTGTTTACTTGGTTAGTGTAATTGAAATTGCGTAGAGTAAATGACGTTCGAGAATGGTTATATGTAGCGATCGAGGATCTTCAAGGTGTGAGAAGGGGTAGAATTGAGATTTACGGGGAAGGTGTCAAGGCTTGTGGTGTATTTGCATTATCATGGATTCTATCCATCAGTATCGGGAAATTGAAGGTAATGACTTTAAATTCGCAGGAAGTCTCTTCAGGGTAAGTATTTCTAATTTGGTGCATTTGGGGATAATTGAGAGAGTATTCAGCGGTTTATGAGCCTTAGACGGTATATTTTTATGCTCGGATTTCGTGCTGTGAGTTGGGATTGAGAATTGCGGTATTATGGTAAGAAGAAGTATCAATTAGAAAGTAAGTCAGAAGGAACTTAGATAAATATGACAGCTTGGTAGTAGGTCGGATCGGAATGATAAGGGATATGGTTAGTTCTTTGGGTGTTTATAAGGTAATGAGTTGTTACAGGTGTTTATTAGCAATTCTCTTGGGATTTGGTGGCATGAGTAGCTTGGTTGAGTTAGAAGGATTCAGTCCTGGCGGTTTGGTGTTGTACAAGTCTGATTCAGGAGTTCTTGATGGTTTCTACCACGGTTGGAGATGTATATTTCTACTGGCGTAAGGGTCATGTGATGTATAGTAATTTTGCTTCTAGATGGGATCAAATGGAAAGTTCTTGGCTAGTTGGGTACGTAGTCGTTTGTGGCTAGGAAGGGAGCATGAATTTCTCATATTTATCATAGGACTTCATGGCGTATGCGGTATTTTGTGAGAGCAGCATATGTGAGGTCACGGTTCAGTTCTGTAAGGAAGGTCATAACTGGCAGTTTTGGATGATTAGGTAAAGGATACCACTATTGGGTGGCTGGATGAGAGTATACATCCATAAAGGACAAGGTGTTTAAGGCAATGTGTTTGAATAAGGATGCTTCATTGGTTTTACGACGCTCTTTTGTTTGATCACTGAGGATATCCAAGGTTTCTTGGTAACACAGAGGAATTATGGGGGTATCCCTCGTGGAATGATTGAGTATTGGAGACAAGTTATATATTCGAGTGGTGCAGTTGGGACCAGATATGGTAATCGGTACGCTTTATGGATTTTGAGACTGGGAGTTTTCATGAACAAATTATTTTTGTAGTTGTGAACTACGAGGATGCAATCAAAGCTAGTCAGGTGTTAGTATATGTCATGATTCAGTCATTATGAACGTTCGGAGAGTTATCTAACTGTTGTGGGTGACCAGGGTTGACTTCGAGTTATTGGTAGGCCAGTATGGATGTGTGTCCTGCACCGAGTTGGAAGTGTTGACTCTGAATTGCTATTGTTGAGGGATGTACTATTTGACTGTCATTGATCTTATTCGTGTTTTGGAGTGATCTATGAATTACCTTTCGGTGTTTCGAGGAGTTGTGATCATTGGTTATATGTGCATAGGGTGCGGTTCTATGTGGGCCTTATAGCGAGATTTGATTAAGGTAAGTAATTGGGTGTTGCAGGATTGAGACGTGTTGGTTATGTTCTTTCTGGTTCGGGTGTCATGGTTATGGAAATGCACTTTGAGTACTTGATGTCGAATTTTGCATGGTTATTGATTTTGAGCAAGGTGGCTTGGAGTATGTCATGTGGTCCAGCGGTTGGAAGGGATCACGCTTTGCAGCTCAGTTAGGTTGAGGTATGATCCTTGGTGTTAGATTTGTGTGATATGGTTTCACGATGCGTATTAGGCTTCTAGCATGATGTGGTAATGGTAAGTGTTAGTGGCAGGATAGTCCTCTCGTGTGAGTCTTTTTTATTTAATGAATTGAGCTCTTGGTATGTGGTTATTGAGTGCACAAGTTATGGCACTGGCTGGCAATGATACTGATCGGACGAATGGTTGTTGGTTTGTACATGTTTCTTTCATCATCGACAGTATATGGAAGTGTTAGAGCGAGGCATGGTTTGATAAGATGGTATGTACCAGTATTGAGTTGTTGAACAACTATTGTGGTTAGGAGTTATCGCTATGAGTGGTTGAGCCACGTGGTATATTATGTGATTTCATCTTGGGTTACGGATATGGTTTTTACGGCGTGTTCAGACTATTTCAGCTTATAGTCATGGAGAATTGAACTTTGTAAATTATTTCAGAAGTGGAAACTTGGTTTTAAGGTTTATGGGTCAGGGTGACGTGGAATCATCTCCGAATAGGTGTATGGTAGGTTACACGGCAATTTTGGTGGTGTTTGGAACAACTCTAGGAACGTTCGAGGACGAACGTATGTTTAAGTAGGGGAGAATGTAACGACCCGGTCTGTCGTTACGTAAAACCTGTATTATATTTGTTGTTATTGCCTTGTCATAGGTTGGTTATACTGTTATTGATGTGTCAGAGTTGGTAGGCTTGAAATCGAAATGATTATAATGAGACAATTAGTTTTAAAATTAGCCTTAGAGTTGAAAAAGTCAACTGAGAGTTGACTTATTGGTAAACGACCTTGGAATGCGGATTTTATCACTCGGATAGCTTCGTTAGGTGATTTGAGGCTTAGGAGTGTGTTCAGAATGTTTTTTTGTGATGTCCGGTGTAGAATTAGGCTTGAATTGGTGAAAGTTGGAAATTTAGAAGTTCTTAGGCTTGAATTCGACATAGATATGGTGTTTTGGTGTTGTTTTGGGTGTTCCGAAGGTTCGACTAAATTCGAGTTATGTAATGGGACTTGTTAGAATGTTCGTGTGGGGTCCCAAGGAGCTAGGGTGAGTTTTGGATAGGTTTTGGGCTGCATTGTACTCGTTTTCCTTATGCTTCGGCGTCGTTTCTTCAAGCATAAATGATATTATATTGAACAAATGAGCTCCTATTACAGTTTTGAATGAAGTATTAGATCTGTATCGTAATTACGGACCCGTAGCAAAAAGAATCGTCAAATTTGGACATCGTATAAGAATTTTATGGCCATTTTACCAAGATTGCCCGATTTTTCAGGTTAATGACGAAATTGCCCCTGACAGCGTATTAAAACCTGCACTATTTGCAAATCTTAAAACCTACATATCTCCTTCATTATAAGGTCAAATCGAGTGATTCAAAAGCCTAAATTGATTAGAATTGTACAAGGAATCCATTGGGAGAAGTAAAACGCGTGAACAGTATATATGTAACGAGCAGTCTGAGTTGTTTTCCAATATTTGAACAGGAAGAAGCTTTTGAGGCGATTTTTAAGAGAGAAAATCAGTGTTCTTCATAGAGGTAAGTGTTTTGATCATTAAAACTCATTTATGGGTGATTATAGAACATATCTCAGTATTTAATTCATGAAAACCAGTAGAAAAAGGTGGGTTTAGGGCTTGAGATTATGAGACCTTTAGGGGTCGATTTGAAGGGTCAAACGGACTCTGAATTTGATGTTCTTTATATGCACGGACTCGTGAGATGATGAAGAACAGTTTTGTATACAAATTTCTGAGTTTCGGGACGTGGGCCGGGGGTCGGGTTTTGACCGGTTTCGGATTTTTGAGTTAAATTCGATACTTTTCAATTGGAATTCGTTCCTTAAGCATATATTGATGATAAAAATCTAAACTTGGTAGATTTGGAACCTTCGGAGGTTGATTCGAGAGGCAAGCGCATTGCGTAATAATTCCGGGCTAGTTTTGAAGTAAGTAATGTCTTGAAATCCTGTCCTGAGGGTATGAAACCCCGGACTATGCGCCCTTCACGGGATTTTGGAATACAAAGATTGAAACTTGGGAAATATATTCCCTACTTAGGAAAATATTGAGTTGCGAAACCGATTTTTAAGCCTTTGCTTAATTAGTATTTATGTATTATGATATGTTTTGGGCTGTAAGCCATGTTTGGGGCCTAGTGCCGATCTGTTCACCCCTTGCGGGATGTGTTTACTATATTTTCCTCACTGGTATATTATGATTTTTCACTCAGTATTTTATGTGATATTGTTTTGACACTTCAAGTATTTTGATACTACTTCTTGAAAATAAAATACTATTTTTTGGTCGAGAACCCGGTATATTTATGGCCTGAAGGGCAAATTGAGAGTGTCTGACTGAGTGAGGCTGCTGGCCTATATTGAGAGGATGTTATGATATGAGTGAGGCTGCTGGCCTACATTGTGAGGATGATATGATATGAGTGAGACTGCGGGCCTATATTGTGTGTGATTTATGCCATGTTGTGGCTTATTATAGCGCTTGGGCTGTAGGAGCCCCTCCGGAGTCTGTAACACACCCCCAGTGAGCGCCGGTACCGATTGAGTGATGCTTGATGGGCAGAGTGATTGAGTGATGCTTGATGGGCAGAGTGATTGTGAGGTTGCCTGATAGGCAGAGTGATTGTGAGGATGCCTGATGGGCAGAGTGATTGTGAGGTTGCCTGATGAGCAGAGTGATTATGAGGTTACCTGATGGGCAGAGTGATGGTGAGGTTGCCTGGATGGGCTAATACTGAAAGATATTGTAATGAGAAATGATTATGGCCCGAGGGGCAGTTTTATGAAGATTTTTACTGAGTTATCAAACTGTGAATTACTTCGTTTTCAAACTGAGTTTTACTGAGGATTTCACTGAGATATATCGATATTTACTTGTTCTCAAAGGTTTTTTGGAAACTGATTTCGAACTTATGAAATTGCTGAATACTACTTGGCGTCTTAATGTTTTACTGGTTTGTTGTGAAATGGTGTATCTGTTTGTGTGCTTTATATTTCTCAGACTGTGATTTCTTTTGATTACTACTGAGTTTGCGTACTCATAAAGACTCCCTGTGCCTCTGTGCACAGATTCAGGTAACGGTATGGAGCAGTAGCAGTTCTTGCTTGTTCGTTAGCGGATTTCACGGGATTTCGAGGTAGATGTCCAGCGTCCAAAGCTTCTCCACTTCCCTTCCTTATTATGTATTTATCAATCGATTCAGAGACATATATTATAGTTTTTAGCAGAGTTAGGCTTATTCATTCTTAGATGCTCATGACTATTGACTCCAATTCTTGGGAGGTTGTGTTGGCTAATATGGGAATGCTAAGACATTAATTTCATTATTTATGCAATGGTTGCATGCTTATTGTTAAATTATGAACGGTTATAATTGAACAAAAGCGTAGTAATGTGATGGTTGGCTAGCCTAGTTTCATGATAGGCGCCATCACGGCCTGGTAGGATTTGGGGTTGTGATAATAGCCATCGCCTTAATATTAGTATCCTCACTACCTATCTCTTCCTTTATCAACATATTAATCTTCCAAACTTTATGAAAATATTAATTGGCGGTAGGATAATGGCTCCCTGAAAATAGTGTAGTGAATTCTTAAAAAGGCCTTAAAAACTTAGCACTTGTTTCAGCTTTAACCCAATCCTCATCTGAAGGACAACATGTAAAATCTTTGTCAAGTATCTTGAAGTCAGAAAATGCTCGACGATAAGGAAAAGCGCTNCTTAGCAATTGTTTCAGCTTTAACCCAATCCTCATCTGAAGGACAACATGTAAAATCTTTGTCAAGTATCTTGAAGTCAGAAAATGCTCGACGATAAGGAAAAGCGCTATCAAGCATCAAATATGTATAGTTCCACCTGGTAGACACGTCTTGACGCACTTTTCCCGTCAACTTTAAACCAAGATTCTTGATACACTCAACAAGTTTTACAATCCTTGACTCAGAATCTTTAATATATTTTATACTTTCTCTAATGTTAAAAATAGCACCCTCTATTGTTTTCAAATCTGCTTTAACAATCAAATTCAAATATGGTTTGCACACCTGATATGGACAAAGTCTCCATCACAAAGCAAAGAATCCATCAGCTTAAAATGCTCAATCATGCAACCCACAACACCATCATTATAACTTGCATTATCTAAAGTTATAGAAAATATTTTCTTTTCAATTCCCCATTCTTTCAACAAATTAATCAACTTTGGACCCAAAATAGCACCACTATGAGGAGGAGGCACATGACGAAAGATTAAAACTCTCTTTTGTAAAACCCAATTCAAATCAACATAGTGTGCAGTAACACAAATATATCCATTTGATGTAATTGATGACCATAAATCAGATGTCAAACTGATTCTATTTGGAATAGCTTCAAGCTCATTTTTTACTATCTCTTTTTTATCATGATATAATTTAAGCACATCAACTTTTGCGATATTTCTTGAAATGATTTTAACCGCAGGATTCAAGAACGCATGCACTTCTCTAACCCCTTCATATTCCACATAACTAAATGGCAAGTTATGTCTAACTATAGCCTTGGCTACAACTTCACGATATTCTTTATGATCAATTGGCGTACCTTGTTGTGATGCTTCAATCTTGTGCTTAGCTAGATGTCGCTTTAAATTTGTTGTTTCATCTTTTGAGTCAGCCAAAATTATTATCCCGCATTTCTTACATTTATCTCTAAGTCTATAATCGGGATCTGTATCCAATGGCAACTTCTCATAGAAATACCACGCAGCAGAAGTAGTATTACATCGTCTTTTTGAACTTGAAACACTTGTTTCATTGGACTCTACATCATCATGCTCCGCCGACATCTTCTTATACAATGAGATCCTACAATAAAACAATAAGTATGTTAATATGAAACAGAGGGAAAAAAAGCTCAGCAAAAGAGAGTTCTATTGTAAGTTCAAGTTGGACTAAGTTTGGTGCTATGTTGACTCACAACTATCTTCAAGTCCAGTACTGTAAGTGATGATTTGAACAAATCTGAACTAAATGCTCCCCTTGGTATGAATTTGTTCATTTCATTAGTGTGGGGATATAACCTCAAACTATCAACTTTCAACAAAAAGTTCTCTTCTTTAGCTTTACTCAAACAAAAATCTAGTACCAAATCATGAAGACGAACATATTTTATGCCACAAAAGGGAAATCTTTGCGCGACCATAGCAACTATCATAACATTTAGCTCCCAATGTTCCCACAACAAGCAGCACTGCAACTACACTAGGCTCAAGCAAATAAATGTAGGAGAAAGATTAAACATAGAACTAATACCCGAACTCTTCCTAAACAGAAGCCACATAATAAAATAATTTACTAAAAAAAGAATCTTTAAACTAATCATTGATTCAGATAGAAATAGATAGAAGAAACCTTAAAAGCCATCAAAATTACATCTTTTCGCAAATCAAATAATTGCAACTACAAAATTTAATTTCAAAAAACCCCCAGATACCAATAATACAGAAACATGATCATTACTTGAACATAAACAATAAACCCAAAAAAAAAAAATTTGTGAAGCTCCTTGGATCCAATACCCAAATCAATGGGTCCTAGTAGTACCAGAAAAAAAAACCAACTTTTAAAAGTACAACAACAATCATAAGCTGATATGTGGATTCAGAAAATTAAATGTAGGAAAAAAGGAAAAACCCCACAAGATATGTGGATCAAAATAAATAAAATTGGGAAGCATAGAGACACTGACCTATGCAAACGCACAAACGCACAAACAAGAAACACTCACCTTATCTGATGGCAAAAATTCGAGATCCATAGAATTCCTCAGCAAAGCGTTCATCGGAGAGAAGGAATTGCCGGAGAAAAGGAAGACGCCGAAGAGAAGGAGTCGCCGGGGAAAAGGAAGACGCCGAAGAGAAGGAGTCGCCGGAGAAAAGGAAGACGCCGGCGATCGTTTTGAAGTTCAGAGAGAAACAGTCATTTCTGAGTGTAGAGAGAGAAAGCGCATCTGTGGTGTTTAGGTTTTGGGAGTTTGACATGTCAGTTTGGGCATCTAAACAGGTTACGTTGGGCTGATTATTTTTACCGGTTGAAATGGGCTCAGCCCAAAACGACCCATCAATTAAATTCTTTCATGCCCAACCCATTATTTGTTGGGTTAGTTGGGCGGGTTAGTTGGGCTTGGGCCAAATATGCCACCCCTATCTATAATTGTACCGATAATTAGGGTAGGGTTTTTATTTTATGAAAATAAATCGAAGAAATACCGAACCGTACCGAATAAATTTACAACGTGGAAAATATATTTATATATTAAATTTAAAAACAATAAAGTATTAAATTTGTTCTTGGGCCTTGAAATTATGAAACAATTACAAGCCAACAAGTAATTAAACTCAAAATCTTAATTCCCAAACCTCTTATGCTATTTCTATTGAAACTAAATTATTTCCAGCATATTCACAAGCAAGACACAAGGTGTTGTAGCGATTATGTGTAGCAAACTACAATGTATTGAATATGTTTCCTTTCGTTTGATTTAGATTTATCTTTTGAATGTTTAATTTTCTATAGACTTTATCGTTGAACCCCAATTTGGTTAATATCTTTTCAATCGTGTGATTATTATTTTTCTTGTACTTGCTTATTTTCTTTTACGCTGTTGTAGAATAGTTGATGGATCTATACTCTAGTCATCTTTCATATTTTCTTAATTCATCACCTTTTAAACTGTAAGGGGTCGTTTGGTTGGAATGAAGTTATCCCAAGATTAATTATCACGGGATTTGTTATTCCACATTTCCATGAGGATAAAAAAATTACTACAATCGGAGATAACTAATCCCGGGATTAATTATACCACAATTTACTCCCAACCAAACATTGGATAAACCCTTCTTAAATTTAGTTCCTGGATTAATTATTCATTATCCCTCATCCAAACGAGCCCTAAAAATGCCTAGAGAGGTTTGCTAAGTCCTATAAAAGTACATATGTTATTGCATTCTGCTTCTACTAGTGATTTTTACATGATATTTAAAAAAATTACCGAACCGAACTGCACCGATACTGAAGAGAAACCGACATGATTGAGACGGTTTTGAAAAGTCTAATTTTGGTTATACATAATACAATAACCAAAAAATTGATATGGTACATATTTTATAAAATAACCGGCCGAACCGAACCATTGACACCCCTATCTATATCTGCTTCAACTCTTCTTAAAATTTTAGCTGAAAAATGACCTCATTTTCTTCCCCATTGGTGGAATTTTAATTATTTAATGTCAATTATTTTGTTCATATTTACTGGGTTAATTGCATTTCTTATTCGGTTCTAGCCATACTTTCTCTACTTGTGGAAAAATCTATCTCTAGAGTACCCGAGCCAAGATAATATTATGGGAAGGATTATGTAATGATCCGACCGGCCGTTTTGAGCTCTAGCACGTCGTTTGGCAGTTTGAGTCCATGAGCAACTTCACTTCAGGTACTATGACTTGTACGCATGGTTGGAATTGAATTCCAAGAGTTTTGGAGTTGATTTGTAAAGAGAATTCTCATTTTAGAAGGTTTAAGTTGGGAGAATCGACTAAGGTAGGATCTTTGAGTGAACGACCTCGGAATCGGGATTTGAAGGTTCCAGCAGGTTCGTATAATGATTTCAAACTTGGCCGTATGTTCGGATCGGGTTTTGGATGACCCGAGAGCGTTTCTATTGTGGAAGTTGGCATTTTGGAAGAAATTCATAAATTTGGGTTAAAATGCATTTCAATGTTATTGACATCTGTTTGGGATTTCGATTTTGGGAATAGCACTATATGGTGATTCTGGTATTGGGAGCACGTCCGGAAGTGGATTTGGAAGTCCATAGGTCATTTTGGAGTCGTTTGGCGAAAGCTAGAAATTTGAAGGTTTTTGAGTAGTTTGAATGGAAGAGGACTTTTTGATATCGGGGTCGAATTCCAATTCCGGAAATTTGAGTAGGTCCGTAATGTCAAATTTGACTTCTGTGCAAAATTTGAGGTCAATCGGACGTGATTTGGTAGGTTTCGGCATCGGATGTGGAAGTTAGAAGTTCAATAGTTCATTAGGCTTGAATCGATGCGAAACTAGTAGTTTTGATTTTATTTGGTATGATTTGAGGCATCGAGCAGGTCCGTGTTATGTTATGGAGCGGGTCAGTGTGATTGGACGGGGTCCCGGGGGCCTCGGGTGTGTTTCGGATTGTACCGCGCTCTTATTTGATGTTTCAACGTCGTTTCTTTGGACATAAAGGGTACCACATTAAGCAAATGAGCTCCAAATTCAGTTTTTATTGAACCATTAGATCAATATCGTAATTATAGAGCTATAGCAAAAAGAATCATCTAATTTGGACATCGTATGAGGAAGTTATGCTCATTTCTGTGTCGAGAAAACTGTCGGTTTTTGGTGTGTGGTCGCAATTGCGAATATTTCCATCGCAATTACGAACTTTTTGTCGCAAATGCGACCTTTTCCAACCCTTCCTTGTTCGCAATTGCGAAGACTTTATTCACTTTTGCGAGGGTTCGTAATTGCGAACCCTGGATCGCAAATGCGACATCTGCAGTTTGTTTTCAGCTGTGTAACTCGGAGTTTTGCTTCATTTTATCATATTTTGAACCCTAGGTCCGAGAGTGGGCGATTTTAAGAGAGGATTTTCGTATCAAATTGGGTAATTGCCTCTAACCAGTTTTCAATTATATTTTGTGATTATACCTTAGATTTAACATCAAAATTCATGAGAATCTAAAGGAAAATTTGGGGCTTTCAAGAAAAACCTACAAATTGGTATTTTTGGATTTTGACAACGAATTTGGGTATGGAATTAAAAATAAATTATATATTTGAGTTCATGGGGTTATGAGTAAAGTTTATCTTCGAAAAATTTCAGAATCTGGGCACGTGGGCCCGAGTGTGATTTTATCGACTTTTCGAACGGAGTTGGAAAATTATTGTAAATAGGATTATGATGAATATTAGAGTATATATTTAAGGAATTTCTCAATATTTGAATGGTTTTGGAGCGCCGAGCATTGATTTGAGTTGTTTGAAGGGCTTGGGAGTCGGTTATGGAACTTCGGAGCGAGGTAAGTCTCCTTTCTGACCTTGTAAGAGGGAATTAACCCCATAGGTGAACTAAATTACTATGTGCTATACGTACACACGAGGTGACGAAGTTCCGTATGTAGCTACTAATTATGCTTATGTCCAGGTAGTTTTAGGCTCACATCATGCCTTGTTGATATTATTATTGATTTATGTTTATTGTTTGCCTTGAGAAGGAGCGGGATTGAGTATGCTTATTAAATACTCTTGAAAGGAGTCGAAATTATTTTAAAATGGGGATCTTGAAAGTTTTCATTGAAATTTTCATATTTTGAAAAGAATGGAAGAATGCTTTAATAACTTAAGAAATTTATATTTTTACCGCGTCGCATGTATGATTCGCGAGCGGGGGTAATTCTTTTAAACTATATTTTTTCGCGCCGCATGTATGATTCGCGAGCGGGGTAATATTTTATATTTATATTTGACCGCGTCGCATAAATGATTCGCGAGCAGGGTAATACTTTATATTTATATTTGACCGTGTCGCATGAATGATTCGCGAACGGGGTAATGCTTTATATTTATATTTTACTGCGTCGCATGAATGATTCGCGAGTAGAGTAATACTTTATATTTATGTTTGACCGCGTCGCATGGATCGCAAGCGAGGTAATAGATGCATCTATGGTTCGCGTCGTTCGACCCTCGGCAGTGCACAATTTACATTTATGTTGGATCGGACAGAACATACTCGATGGTATTTGTGTGCGTTAATAGGACTGGAAGTCCCCTTTATAATTAGTATAAATTCATTGATTGTGTGATTATGTGTTTCAGAAGGAGGAAGTGGTTTAAGCTCTTAAATATGGTGAAGACTTGTTTAATTACTTCTTGTTCTGGATCTTATTGTTGTATATCATGATAATTAGAACTTTATATTACCATATGGTTGGCCCTTAGTAAGTGTCGAAGTCGACCCCTCGTCACTACCTCTTCGAGGTTAGGCGGGATACTTATTGGGTACACGTTATTTTTGTACTCATACTACACTTGCTGTGCATTTTTGTTGCACAGGCACATGTATGTCTAGTGGCCCACTTTGGCGCAACGGCATGGTTGATAAGGAGACTTAGGTGAGCTGCAACTCTCGAGACGACCCGCAACCAGCAGAGTCTCCTTCAAAGTATTGTATTGTATTTTCTCTACTGTCCAGTTTGTATTCCTGACGGTTATTGTCTTACATTTGTTTCCTAGAAATTGCTCATGCACTTGTGACTCCGGGTTTTGGGATGACTCTGGGATTTATTCAGTATTTGAATTTGTTAAAGATATCATTATTTACTCAGTGAAGTTCATTATTTATTATTTATGTAATGAAAAGAAATGATCTCAAAATACTAAAAATGAGGATTAAATTAACTTCTTGGTGTTGGCTTTCCTGACAGTGGTGTCTGGCGCCATCATGACCTTTATTGGATTTTGGATCATGACAGATTATCGAGTCGATGTTAGTCGAAACGACCTAAGAAGCAACAAAGCCCTTGGACGAAGTGTCGACATGAGTCGGAGCCGAGATGTCGACAAGAGCTGTAGTCGAGATGTCAACAAGGGTCGAGGTCGATGTTGAATATCGATGATAGAAGCTGTAACGGCTAGTTTATCAGGATATGATATCAAAAGGTAATATTCTAGTGGATATTCTGTGCACTTGTACTACTAGGGTTTCTTAGAAAAATGTCTCATATATATAGAAAAAAGAGACAATAATAAGGGCATGTGATATTCATTTGTAAGAACACACTTGACAAAAAGATTCTCTCTCTTACTAAGATACAAACACCACTTTTTATCACGACCCAAATTCTAATCTAGGTCGCGATGGCGTCCAACATCGATGTTAGGAAAGCCAACACAATTAATCTAGTGAGTCCCATTTATTTTTATAAAAACCTTTCCAACAATACCTAAGTTTCAATCACTAAGCATGTGAAAATTACTATTATCAAAGGCAAATTTAATTGCAATGATCAAATAAGTCAATTTAAATAATTACATTCCCAAAAGAATAGTCTACCAATGTGTCTGCCAGGAACTAGTGTCACAAGTATACATGCATTTAGTAGAATGAACAAAAGAATACATCTACTTTACTGTCTGAAATAGAATAGACAAAATAAACAAAAGGAAAGACTCCAACGCGCTGCTGAACGACATCAAGAGAAGCAACTCACCGTGAAATCTCTGATCTCAGAAATCAAGAACGCGCTCCGGATGCACCTGCCTCAGAACCTGAACAATTAAGTACAGAAGCGTAGCATGAGTACATAAACATTATGTACCCAGTAAGTATCTAGTCTAATCTTGAAGAAGTAGTGACGAGGGGTCGACTTGACACTTACTAGGGCCAAACATTATATTTAGCATACAACTAAGCATGAATATCATGGATAAAATAGCATAAAATAACAGGAAATAACAAGCTTTTTCATAAATATAATTATACATGAGTTCTTATCATTTTAGTTAACAATTTATGTTCTAAGGCATTTTAGACAATTCAAGTCATAGTAGTGCCAAGCAAATAACATGCACAGATAGTGTCGTGGGCGTACGACCCGATCCAACATAATAATAAATGTGCACTGCTGGAGGGTCGAATGGTGCGAATCATAGATGCATCTATTACCCCGCTCGCGGATCATACATGCGACAACGGGCAATACAGTCAAGCACATCAAGCAGGCAAACACAGGATTTATCAAGAAAGCAAGTATTCAAGAAATGTCAACTTTTCTTTAAATGTCACAAAGATATTGTTCACTCTATTAGGATCTATTTACCAATTAGATATGATCTAAGCAAGTTAATTTCACAATAAAGTTTCAAGTATAACAAATAAGCATGCTTTTGGAGTTCTAGGCTACCCGGACATAAGCATAATAGTAGCTACACGCGGACTCTCGTCACCTCGTGCGTACTTAGCCCCCACAATTAATAGCACATGATTAATTACTTCACCTATGGGGACAATTCCCTGTTAGAAGGTTAGAAAGTACACTTACCTCGTTTCGAGCCTAATTCCAACTCAAGAATGCTCTCGAACCTCCGAATTCATCTCCCAACAACTCGAAACTAACCAAACATCACATAAACTAATCAATCTATGCTCAAAAGTTCACATTTCCCCCATTTAAATGATTACCCAACCTAGTTTGCAAGATTCCTAAAATTCACTCCCGGGCCCACATGCTCGGATTACGGCAATTCTTAAGGGTAGTTGTTACCCATAACCTTAGGATCAATAATATATAATTTTTACTAGATTCCCTAACAAATTTTATGGTTAAATCTTGTTTTTACCAAAACCCTAGGTTTCACTCTAAACCCATAATTTTCACTAATCTTTGTGTGTTAATCTACCCAAAAACCAAGTATTAAACTCACATTAAGTAGGAATAACTTACCTAAAGATGATAAGCTGAAATCTCTGCTTTGGAAGCTCCTAAGTTGCCCAAGGATGTAACAAATGCCCTCAAATATGCCTAAGTCCCGATTTTAAAACGACTTCACTGCCTCCAGTACTTTCGCATCTGCGGCATATGGACCGCGCCTACGGTGTGTGGATCGCACCTGTGGTCTTGCTTCTGCGGATCATCGTCCGCTTCTGCGGAAAGGGGAGGGGCTGGCAGGGATCGCACCTGCAGAAGGGAGCCCGCACCTGCGGCTTCGCTTCTATGGAAAAGGCCCTCATTTGCAGAACCTGGGCATCAGCTCAATGGACACATCTGCGAGGGTTCGACCGCTTCTGCGGTCTCGCACCTGTGGCTGGCCAACCGCAGGTGCGGTCACACCAGATCTGGTGCACCAGCAACTCTTTTTGAGCTTGAACTCGCTTCGCGCGATGTCCGAATTGCATCGGGGGGCCCCGTGGCCCCCCTCCAAATATACCAACAAGTTGTAAATCATAAAATGGACTCGCTTGAACCTTCGGAACGCGTGAAACAACATTAAATCTAAGAATTATACCCCAAAACCAACTAAATCCAACTTATGAACTTTAAGTTCTTAAATTCACTTCCAACACGCCGGAACTGTACTTATACTACTCGGAATGATACCAAATTTTGCGAGCAAGTCATAAATGACATTACAGAACTATTCTCGGTCCCGGAATCCTGCTTGGACCTCGATATCACCAAAACATGTTCCAAATCTCAAATTTTGAACTTCAAGAATCATATTTCACTATTTGGTGCGGAAACGCTCTCGGGTCATCCAATACACGTTCCGAACATACACCCAAGTCCGAAATCATCATACAAACCTATTGAAACCTTCAAATCCACATTCCGAGGCCGTTTACTAAAAAGCTTGATCGAAGTCAGACTTGTCCTTTAAGGCCAACCTTAAGGAACTACGTGTTCCAATTCCAACGCAAACTCTTCCAAATCCCGAATCAACCATCCCCACAAGTCATAATTCAGTAAAAGCAAGTACGGTAAGTCTTATCTAGGGTCATGGGGTTCTAGAAAATAAAATGACCGGTCGGGTCGTTACACTTTTTCAATAAGATTCTTGTCTATATTATTCTATACTTTTCTGCCGATCCGAGAATAACTTGAACGTTCAAGGATTTGTTTGTCACTCCTTATTGTTAGGATGAACAACCATCTAGTTCATCCTTTATTGGGTGAATCATTCCTCTTATTTTACTTAAATGCCATTTATTGTTATTCATTTCTATTAAATGCTACATTATTTCTCATGCTTTTTGGAATAGTTATTGCATATTATCATCATTATTCGAACAAATCTATCTGACGTTTATTGCACCTTTTGAAGCTACATGTAGAAATATTATTGTTAACTAAGTCTAACCTATAATCACATAAAAATTAATTATTTGAACCAAGAGTCATATTTTCGGTCAAACATTTTGGCGCCGTCTGTGGGGCTTTCTTAGTTAAAACTTTTAGTTTCTTCTAGTCTACGACTAGCACTGGTCAC
Source organism: Nicotiana undulata (assembly GCA_005239495.1). NCBI lineage: Eukaryota > Viridiplantae > Streptophyta > Magnoliopsida > Solanales > Solanaceae > Nicotiana > Nicotiana undulata. Next base: position 4,931 of record ML282006.1, on the reverse strand, counting down.
TAACATAAAAAAAACAAGATCTCCTTTCTTTGGGTGCACAAATCCCAACATGACAGGTAACCGAGAAGAAAGGAAGAGAATAATAAGTGACCTCCCAACCAACCTCATGAGCGTCATCAACGAAATATGTGAAACAACAGACGAACACGTAATACATCATCTTCAAGTGGCCAGCATCAACGTCTGAACACGTCTTATTGTCTTCTTCGACAACACCTTTGCCTCTCTGGCCGGCAAAGAAGTATCATCAGTTGGCCGCGTACTCGACGACTCCTCTTGCGCAAAGTGTCGGAAACTCTAGTGGCCAGCCCTTTGGCCTCCGCCATCGCAGAAGGGAGAGACGTACCCACGTCGGTCTCCGCCGACCTCAGGATATCTGACACCGACCCGATGTCATCTTTGACGATAATGGTCGTCGTCTTGCATACCGTAAAGTCTCCTCCATCAAATCAACGTCCTGGGTGGTACCACTACCAATATCCACATACCTCTTACGAGGCATCGAATCTTCCTCACCAGGTACAAGCTCTTCCTCACCTTCGTCTACAAGGCGGTTGTAAAGGGGCCGAGGTGCCCACGACCGAGGAAGGATCAGGACAAGACACACAAACAAGGACACTAGCAGAGACAACTACAGCCGAAGAGAAAACCTGGACACGAGCCGAGAGGGGCACAATTGAGGAAGGTGCGGAAGTCGAGGCCTCAACATTTTCCTCTTTCGAAATGCAGGCACGAGAGCTCTCGACCTCCTCAAGGACCCCATAGCTGAAATTAGGGGAAGTACAAAGGGAAAAGAAAGTCAGCCAAAATAAACTCACAAAAGAGAAATAACTAAGAGGCCAGAGATGAGAATAACTTACCAGTTGAAGGGAAATAGGGCCCAAACCTTTTGAAGAAGCTCGAACATTCACGTATCCCCATGATGAGAGGAAGGAGGCGACCCACCCAGTTGGATATATCGTCGACCAAAGTTGGAGGCGAATGCGTAGTTGCACAAGAAGGGAAATGATATTAGAACCATGTCCAAACATGAAGGAAAAATTAGGTACCTACAAATAAAGAGGCGCGTACTTACGAGTACAATTCCAAGCCTCAGGGAAACATCAGAGTTGGACACCGCATTCTCAGTTCTAACAAAGAAAAAGTTGAGCCAGAATTGGCGGTCCTTGACGTCCATCCTCACCATCAAACATTTACCTCCTCAGTGACGAAGATACAACATCGCCCCCTATAAAAGCTGGGGGCGAATAGGTGCGTCAAGTGTCGAAGTGTGAGCTCGACCCGCCAACTCTGCAAATTTAGTGAGCATCCTTATAATTTTGTAGACATATGGCGCAAGCTGAGACGGGAAAACATCGTAGAAATGACGAAATTCCCCGCCAACAGAAGAACAGGAAGAATGTAACCGACATGAAAGGGGTAGGCGTAGAAGGGGCAGTACCCTGGATGATGGACCTGCACTGCATCCCAACCGGTAGGGATCAACTAGACGTGATTGGGGAGGCCGTATTTAGCTTTATGCTCTAACAAATCATCCTCATTCCTCGCCGATTTAAAGGTTTCGGGCTCGACTTCAGGTAATTTCGAGAAATCAGACCTGCTATCGGGGTTACGAAGAAATATCTCCTCCACCGTGGGGAAGCTTCTGTCCTCGAAGGCAGCAGGAACGTTTCCTCATGAAGAGGAAGCACCATCGCTAAAGGGACCGATTCGCTTCCCTCACTACACCCAGAAGGTACGTTAGTCATGTTTTTATCGGAAGAAAAAGAGTATCAAGCAATAACGGATCGAAAACAACGAAAGCACCTAGAACAGAAAGTGTTAAGTCATAGAGAAGAAAGAAAGAGATATGGAGTTTCGGAGTAGAAGGTCTAAAACTTAAAAAATACACCCAAGCACATCTATTTATAAGAACCTGGGCACCAAAACCAAAAACGGTACATCATTACTGGCATCGTAACTAAAGCGACATGTTCAATCAAAGGGTACACGAGAAACGAAGCAACGTCGGAAAAACGCGTCATAATGACGCATGACGTCATCCTAATTTGTGGACAACCCAACTCCAACAAACCGATCGGGAAAATCAAGACGTTTTGAAATAGGTGGTCCGTATAGGGCCATATTGCGACTCACCACGACCACCACAATCTAAAATTCTCGCTCAATTGTTCTACCATAACGAGCAAATCTGCTCATCTACCCCGCCTGAAGCCGATCTCAATAAGCGGAGGGACTAACTGTATGAGGCAAAATGTGTCTCTAGTGTACCCAAGCCAAGATAATATAAAGGGAAAGATTATTGAGTCGACGTTAGTCGAAGCGACCCAAGAAGCAGCAAAAACCTTGGCTGAAGTGTCGACGTGAGCCGTAGTCGAGATGTCAACAAGGGTAAGATCGAGGTTGAATATCGATGATATGAGCTGTAAGGGCTAGTTTGTCAAGATAGGATATTAAAAGAAAATATTCTAGTGAATATTCTTTGCACGTGTACTATTAGAGCTTCATAGGAAAATGCCCCATATATATAGAAAAAATAATAAGGGCAGGTGATATTCATTTGTAAGAACACACTTTGATAATAAGATTCTCTCTGTGTCTCTCTGTTTCTCTCTCTCTCTCTCTCTCTCTCTCTCTCTCTTACTAAGATAAACATCACCTTTTCGCTAATATTCTTTTCTATATTATTCCATACTTTTTCATCAAATCCGAGAATCATTCGAACATTCAAGAATTTGTCTGTCACTCATCATTGTCAGGAGGAACAACCATCTAGTTCATTTATCTTAAATGCCATTTATTGTTATTCGTTACTATTAAATACTGCATCATTGCTCATGCTTTTTGGAATAGTGGTTGCATATTGTCATCACTATTCAAACAAATCTATATGACGTTCATTGCACCCTCTGAAACTATATCTAAAAATATTATTGTTAATTAAATTTAACCCATAACCACATAAATTATTTAACCAAGAATCATATTTTTGGTCAAACACTACTCTAATCTCTACAATATAACTATCTACTTTTATATACTCATTAATGTTTTGCTGCCACAATATAACTCTCTACTTTCATTATTTCATGTTCGTCGTATTTAATAAATGCTCTTTTAGATCGTTCCATTGACTTGTCGCTGCGGACCAACATGCGTCTTTATTGTTGCCAACTACGAGCACGTTTGGACATAATTTTCTTCTCCAAATGCCTAATACATTTCATAACTTGACCCCCCTCCCCCACCCCCTAAAAAAGGGGGACGACAAACATGAAACAAATATTTCTTCCCATTCATAATAAGTGACCAATTTACTTTTTTTACTTTGGTTCAAAATAAGTGTTCATTTATATAATCAAGAAAGATTTCAATTTGTTTTTACAAAATTACCCTTATGTACATATCTTTAAAAAGTTTTCTTACTCCTCACATTAATTATTAATTAAGAATAGTTTAGTCATACTATGTATTTTTGTATAGAATTTAGTATTTTCTTAATTGGCGTGCTAAAAGCAAATTTATCACTTATTGTGAACCGGAAGGAGTAATCAAGTAAACTGACACAACAAGAATAGTATTCGCGTCGATCTAGTTTTGAATTAATGTTGACTTTGTCATTCGATTCCGCAATAACGATCCGTCAAGAACTGTAGTAATACTTGTATTAGGATATGCACGTTGTTTGTGTACTCCGTCTCCATTAATAATTTTCTTAAAAGTAATCATATAAGCATTGCACGTGTATCTAATATACATGAATATTTGAGTTATAAAGAAAAGTATAAACTCTTAAAATTGATTAATATCGATCCTATATAGATAATTAAAAAAACAAGGTCAAAACTATGCATTCAATTTAAACTTTGTTCCAGTTTTATAAGTTTGTTACTTAAATTTCACACATTATCATTTTTTCTTCCAGTTTAGCAAGCAAACAAACTATAAAGATTAAAGAGCTTTTAAAAAAGAAAAAAATTAGAAAATTATTCTCAAGTTCATTCTAGAAGATACAAACATGTCAACTAAATGACAAAAGATAGCTCTTTCTTTCTTTTTAATATTTTTTTAAAATTTGTCGAAGGCAAAATGCAAATTATTTCATTTCTTTAAGCAATAAGTTAACAATATGCATTATTTTCAATAAATTTTAAAAGAATAAGTTAGTATCACAAAAGTTTGAATCCAACAACTTCATTTTAGTTTTAAAAAATATTGGAACATACATGTGAAGAAAAATAAAATAAAAGTAATATATAAATTGTGATTAAGCTTTAGATTACTAAATTTTTGATTGCTATAGTAGATGTATATTCGAAACACATATAAGCTTCTTATTAAAGAGGAACATTGTATTTATGAAAATTTCCCCTTGTTAACAGGAGAATTTGTTAGAAATCTGTATTTGTAAAATAATTCTGGAAATAATAAAATAACATAAACAGAAATGTAAACGTAATGAAAACTTAATCCGAGCCCACTGAATTCACAGTGTTTTCTTAAGGAATTTAATCCCCTCCTAGTACCCAAGGTTATGGATTACTTCCTCCCAGGATAGAACAAATTTCACACTGGTGTAGTGGTACTTCAAACCCCAGTGTTTCAGCGAACTCAAAGTTCGGTAGCAAATCACACTTACTTGCTTTCTTTGAAGATGAAAGTATGCAGAAAGAAGGAGGAGAACTNAAATATTTAATAACATTTCTGTTAATATTTACTATTAACAAATAAATTTGGTCCAAAAAATAATCTCTCGATCGATCATTTGACCAAATCCGAATCCGAATCCGAATCCGAATCCGAAGCCGAAGCCGAAGCCGAAGCCGAACCCAAAGCCGAAGCCGAGCCGAGCGAGCGACGACGACGAGGGCGCGAGACTTGCTTTCTTCTCAACTCTTTATTAGCTAGAAGAAGAGCAATTGCTTATATAC